>PJEM01021855.1:0-10425 GCA_004023845.1 Helogale parvula | reverse complement strand
ACTGCCCCCCATGGCCAGCTGAGGCCAGCATCCCAGCACAGACCCCGCGGACGCAGCCTGTCCCTGGGGACGGGTATCCAGGCAGCACAGCAACACCGCGGCCCCACGGCCGGGGTCACCTCCCAGCGTCCCAGCAGCAGCCTCTCTGTCCCACTCGCCGGCTCCTGAAAGCCCTGGAATCGGCCCCTGAAGGCCCCTCTGCCTTCAGAGCCACGTCCCCTACAGTCCCAGAAATGTGGACAGACAGCAGATGACGCTGGGTGACGGTGGCGGCACTGACCCCCGATGGTCTTGGGGACAGCGGTGCTCTCTCTAAAGGATCTTCCGGGCCTCCTACCTGTGACGAGGGAGGAGAGCCTGGTCTCTCCAGAGGTGACCTGGGTCCAAGGGCGGGCGGCGGGGGGCGGGGCGGGAGCCCCTGCAGGCGGGGCGCGGGGGGAGTCGCACCCAGGCCAAGCCCGGCTCTGTATTCACCTGCTATTTGCTACAAGCCTGAAGATGTTCTAACTGAGGCAGCTGCAACTCAAACCTTCTTTTTAGATACAAAAGTATATAAACATAAGGGAGTGGATTTAAAGAGACGGAGGTTTCAAGCAACAGTACAGACTGCGGTGCACAAAGTCAAGCCACAGAACACGCCGGAAGCTGTGTCCTGAAGATGCCAGAAGCCGTGGAGTGTGGGGTCCCAGACCGGCCGGGGACCCCGTGCTTCCTTCCGCTGAGCAGGCCCAGGCCTCCGGCGCTGCGGGCTCCGGACCCCAGAGCGGCCTGGGGGGCTCAGTCGGTTGAGCGTCCAACTTTGGCTCAGGTCATGATCTCACGGTTTGTGGGTTCAAGCCCCGCGTCGGGCTCTGTGCTGACAGCTCGGAGCCTAGAACTTGCTTCAGATTCTGTGTCTCCCTCTCTCTCTGCCCCTCCCCTGCTCACGCTGTCTCTCCCCCTCTCAAAAATAAATAAAACATTAAAAAAATAATTTAGAAAATGTCAACACTGAAAGCCGCACGGACGTTTGGCGCTGTGGGTTCTTCTAGCCTCACACCTTAACGGTCACCGGAGCGCCCGCCACTCTGGGCCTGCGTGTCCACCCGTTCCCAGCAGACCCGCCGCCCGGCGGGCACCTGCAGGCCAAGGCCCCGGCCGCCCGCCTGGGGACATCTGCCTCTCCGGCCTCAATGTCGCAGCCCCTCCCTGGCTCAGTTTCCCTGAGGCTGGCTGGGCACAGACGCCCCCTGAGCCCTGGGAAACGGCAGCCCCAGGAGCCCGGGCCCTTCCTGACCTTGAACAGAGCAGATGGACCCGGAAGGTGTGGGCTCAAGTGCGCTGCATACCGGCTGGCTGCTGCTCGCGTCCGTGAGGGTCCCCGCTGGGCCCTGGGCGAGGGTGGGGAACCCGCCAAGAACAAAGGCTCCAAGCACCCAAACCAAGCGTCCCTGGATCGATCCCTCGGGTCACCGTCCCGAACGGCGCTGAGCCAGCTCGGGGGCTCCCCCGGGCACACGCTCGTGCACTTCGGACGATCTTACCGACCAGGTCGGCGGGACGAGAGCGGACCAGACGCAGAAACAAGTTTTTTAAAGAAGAAAACACAAGAACGGAGAGCCCTCCAAGGGGAAGCGGGAGAAAAGGGGCCGGGGGCCATCTAGCCCGTGGACAAGTCGTCAGGGCCGCGTGGAGGCCGCGGGTGAGGTGGGTCCCCTCCCGGCGCGTCAGCACCTCGCGAGCCTTGGTGTGCCCGTCTACGAAATGGGAATGATAGGACTTACCGGATAGGGCTATTTAAAGGATTAAAGAAAACAGTTCATTTCAAAGCCTTCAGAAAAGTGTGAATCACTATGAAAATTAATTGTAACGATCCCACAAGAAACGTCGCTGGGAAAGGGTTCAATTATTTCTTGCCTGTCCCTAAGGTTGGGAGGCGTCCTGTGGGCATAACTCATTGTGGAAAGATTTCCACTGAGTGTGTTTCAAGGTCTGGCGCGTGGCCGGTGAGCTGCTCTCACCAGGGAAAAGCCCGCGTGGCCGAAGGAGCGGCCCCCAGCGCCATGCGGTGTCCGGGGTCCTTCCGCTCCGGCAGGCAGGCCGGGCGCCGGGACGCCACCCTCCGGGCTCAGCCACGTGGGGAGCAGGCACACCGCAGACAAACAACATGTTCCTGGCACTTTTGAGATTTAAAAATAAACCGAAAAGCAGACACAGTTCAAAATAATGATCGGGTTGGGAGGACAGTCGTCGCCTGTGTGTCTTCCCTCTGCCATTCATTAACCCGCGGTTTAAAACGGACCGTCAGCCCATGAGGCACCGCCGGCGTCATCCACCGGGCCAGCGGGGGTCCTGGGGGCCAAGGATCCGCCCGGCCACACCAGCGGGGACGGGGACGCCGGCCACACCAAGAGGGAGAGGGACACACGGCTGCACCAGGGGGGACGCACGCATGCCATTCTGCCTCGAAGAAGCCTTTCCCCGTTTTGTGCTGACCCGGGGGTTCTGGGCAGGCGCTCGAGAGCACAGCCCCCCGATGAAGCTCGCGGGGTCAGCCCTGCCCAGGTGCTCCTGGTGCTCCGACAGCATTGGCCACGGCAGTGGAGCTCCTCCCCTCCTCCCCTCCAGGGCGGTGCAGGTCCCCACATGCCCCATGCTGCCTGGACAAGGATGCCACACGGCAGCCACCCGTCTGGTGTGAAAACAGGTAGGGGCAGGGGACCTGGGAAGACCCCCCCCCACCCCCCACCCCCGCCGGGTTCTTGAGTGCTGGGCCGGAGGGCAGACGCCCAGGCTCTGAGGGCCCACACATGGTTGCCGTCGAGAAAGCCGGGTGGGGATGGGCACCCACAGCCGACTGGCACAGCGTCTACAGGGAGCCTGAAGGAAAGGCCGTGTTTGGTTTCAAAAGGGCCACCGTGGAGGTGTGGCCGCACCGTGGTCTGGAGTGAGGCCATCACGTGTCCCCAGGCGTCCGCCTTTGGCATAGCGGCCACGCCTGCTTCAGTCTAGGGGCCTCTGTGCTCTCGCGCCCAGAGCAGAGCCCTCGGCTGGACCTGGCCCCTCTGGCTCTGGCTGCCTTCGCTCCCAGCCTCATCGAGGTGTAACCGGCAGACAGTGAAAGATGGTGAAAGCGTGCCACGCTGATCCCACGTCCCTGCGCATCGTGAAAGGACCCCCCCATCGAGTGCGCACATCACTTTGATATTTATCTCTCGGTGCAGGTGAAAACATCTAAGTTCTACTCTCTTAGCAGATCTCTTTTTTTTAAGTTCATTTATTTAGAGAGAGAATGAGCATACCAGTGGGGGAGGGGCAGAGAGGGAGAGAGAGAATCCCAGGCAGGCTCCACACGGTCAGCGCAGAGCCCGACGCGGGGCTCCAACTCCTGAAACTGTGAGCCAAAATCGAGAGTTGGATGCTTAATCGCCTGAGCCCCCCGGGCGCCCCTCTCTCAGCATATTTCAGTTACGTAGTTGCGTCAGTGACGACAGTCATCACGTTATGTCTCCAGTGTTTGTAGTTAACAGACCGTGCTGGCCACGAGAGGCCCTTGTGGACCCTGGCGAACATCTTTGTGGCATGTCCCCCTGGGGGGTGCCACTCGGCCCGAGTCCTGGGCCCAGGGCAGGTGGGGGGAGGCGTGTCCCTCCCGGGGCATGGGACAGCCCGTGCTCTTCCCACGGGGGGACAGGATGTCGCGGGGGGGCCCCAAGGCCAGGAGAGTCGGCAGACCTGTAAGGAAGTGCGTCTCTGGAACCCAGGACCCCCACCCCCCCCAGCAGACGCAGCCCCAGTCCCCCAGCCTGGGTCCTGGGAGGACCCCCCGGGTATACGGAGTCTTGTCACTCCAGCTCTGACCTCAGCTGCTCGAGGGGAAAGGTTGACGCCCCCGACACGTGCTGAGGCGTCCCCAGCAGCCACCTGGCCGCGTCCGGCTGGGCGGCCACCCCCAGCAGCTCCCACCTCGCGCCCGAGGAGATGCGAACACAGCACACGCTCCCGGGATGCGACGGGACAACCCGAAGGTCCCACGAGGGAAGAACAGAAACACACCGCGTCTGCGTTACCCGGAGCGGACGAACAAGGACCCGCTTGTGACCGCGCCGCTCGGGGGAGGGGCGAAAGGCTTCGGGCGTGTTCATGGAGTTCCTCGACTCCCAGAAGATGCGGGACGAGCCAGCGCACGCAGGGGGCACCGGCGGAGGAGCCTGCGTCTGTTTGTGGGTCCACCCGTATGCGGTCACAACACAAAAACATGCCTGGGAATGTCTGCTCAGAAACACTCTGGGAGGCAGGGCCCCGCGGGGCTCAGGGCGGCGGTCAGGGCCCCACGCCCTCCTGGAACTCCCAGCCCTTAAACCTGAAGCAAACAGAGCAGAGCTAAGACCTGGCTACAGCAGCATTGGTGGTGTTCTTTTGTGTGGTCCCGGTGTTTAAACATCTCACAATCATTAACCATTAATCAAGCCTGTAATTGGTGATAAGGAGATGCCCCGCCCGGTTCCAGGAGCCCAGTGGCTCCGCAGCGCCTAACCGGGCTCCACACTTCCGACTCGGCTCTCTCGAGGCTGTGATGGCCCACTTCACAGATGAGAAAACCGAGGCCTGCAGCTGAAGGGGCTTGCCCAAGGTGGGCGGCCTGGCGGGTGAAGTGTCAGAGTCAGGGGCAGGGAGTCCCGCCGTTTGCTGACCGCTGAGCCCGTGTTCCAGTCATTGGTGCCGGGCGTCAGTGGGCCGGACGGGCCGCTCCGCAGAGCCCCCAACGGGGAGCCTGGACACTTTCTACAGGAGGTGTTTACAGACCGGGGCGTCCGGCCTAATGAGCTCCAGCGATCTGGCTGCCTCGGCGTCAAAACAAAACACCCAAACCAAACAAACAAAAGCAGCAGTTCGCTGAGCCGCCTGGAAAAAACAAATGACATTTTCCCAGCAAGTGCGAACAGCGAGCCGGGGGCTCAGATCTGAGGAGTCGGTCCGGCAGCAGGAGACCAGACACATCGGAAGGTGGTCACCCCAAAGGCTTCAGGCTCCACAGAGAAGGTGCCGGGCCAGGGCTGAGCCTCCCCGAACACCTGGTCTGTGGTAGGGATGGAAGAGCTCTACAGGTGAGGGAACAGCGTATGCTAAGGCAGACAGGTGCAGGTGACAGGGCCCACCTATGGCCGAGTCCCAGCTCCCGAGACCCCCCCAGCACCCCTGGGGCCCTACTGTGCAGCTGGCCTTGGGTCAACATGGACGTGGGGGCCCATTCCCTGACTCCTCACAGACTGCTGTGGCCCGTGTGTAGACGGAGGAAAATAGCTTTAGGAGATGAACACACTGCTGTCCCCAGCACCTGGGGTTGGGAGTCCCTGAGCCATATCGTCCTTGGCCAGGGTTCCAAATCCGCCCTGAGCCCTGACACCATCCATGCCTCGGGCCCTGCCCGGCCTCCCCCTAACCTGAAGCCCCACGTCTGTGCCAGGCGCCGGCTTCAAAGCAAGACCGTTGAGCTGCCTCCCTGCCCCGGTCAGCCCGGCCCCAGCAGCTCCGGGAGGCAGGAGGGGGCAGGGGGGTGGGGGGAAGGGACAGGGACCCAGGGCTCCCAGGAAGGACAGGGTTATGCTACTAACCCAGAGGCCAAGAGACGACTTTGTTCCAGGGACCAATGCGGAGAGGCAGAAACAGGGTGCCCTGTACCCAAGGGCCACTCTGGTCTTTAGGTTCTAAGCGGGAGGTGTAGGGCTGTGCCTAGCCCGTCTCCAGATTTGGGGCCTGGAGCCCACACCCCTACACCCCACGGGAGGGCCATGCCAGCAAGGGCATCCCGAAGGCCTCCCTGCCTCCAGCGGGGCTGAGCACCGGTGGCAAATGAGCAGAACCTAAAACCCAGTCCCAGGTAAGGCAAAGCAGCTGCGGCACAGAAAGTCACAGCCCAGCACCGACACCTGGTAAAGTCCCAGCAGATGGCTCTGCCCTGGGCGCCCTGGGCGCCAACGGCCACACTGGCCCCGGGCAATAATTCATGTTAAGAGCACGGGGCCTTCAGGTCTATGTGGGGGCTCCAGATTCAGGGCCCTTCCTGACAGGTGGGGTGGAGACCGTCCCATAAGGCAGATCTGGCCTTCCTGTTGGGCCGCTCCCGGTCCCCTAGGGCTGTGGCGGCCCTGGGAAGGTGCGGTGTCCCGAAAGCCCTCTGAAGGGCCCTCTGACATACTGGCCCCAGTTGGCAGCCAGGAAACTGCCCGCTGCTCCTCCCCACCAGCAGCTGGTCCTTGAAGCCACCCTCCCGGTGCCTCTACACCCCAGCAGGCGGCAGGGCAGTGCCAACACAGGGCCCCTTCCCCTCGGCCTGCCCTTCATGGAGGAGGCTGTTCCCAACGTGGCTGTGGGTGAGGGACAAACAAAGGCGCCGCTGGCCAGCAGAGGACCAGGAGGCCCTGCTCCTTCTCCTCCCTCTGCGGCCTGGGGACCTGTCTGTCCCCAGAGCACAGCGTGGTCTCCAAACTCCCCTGGCCTTGCCCTGTGGGACGGGGTATTCCCAGATCCCTCCTCGGGGTCTCATTAAGCCTCGTCCACATCCCTGCCCTGGGTGGGCGCTGATCAGTGGGGACACACCCCTGCCCTGGGTGGGCGCTGATCAGAGGGGGCATACCCCTGCCCTGGGTGGGCACTGATCAGTGGGGACACACCCCTGCCCTGGGTGGGCGCTGATCAGTGGGGACACACTCCTGCCCTGGGTGGGCGCTGATCAGGGGGCCACACCCCTGCCCTGGGTGGGCGCTGCTCAGTGGGGACACATCCCTGTCCCTGGGTGGGCACATCGGCTGTGGGAGCCTCATGGTCCCCTTGAGCTTGGCGTCCCAGCCAGGATCAGAGGGGACTTAGGCCGGTCAGGCCACCTCACTTGCCAAATAAAATATGAGGCCCTCCTCCCAAGTAAGCCGCCGCGCTCTCTGTTTATACTTCAGGAATGACGGTCACCCTGGGAAGGGCAGTAAGCTGGGCCTTTTGAATATGGGCACATCCGGTGACACCAGGGGATAGGACTGGGGGCACTGTGTCATGACACCGTTCCCAATCCTACAGTTTCCCAGAGCATCTACTATGCGCCAGGCCCTGACACACACTCAGCCGACAATGACCACATGTGCTGAGAGTGCCCACCGCGTGCCCGGCTCCGGCCCACCTGCTCTCTCCAAGTCTCGGCATCAGTTAAACCGACGCAGAACAGAGAGAATTGAGACATGGATGGGCTGCTGAGGAACAGAGCGCAGCCCCCCAGCCATGGGCGCTGCCATCAGGGACGGGGCGTCTCTGGGAGAAGCGGCTCCTGAGCTGTGGTCTGAACCGGCGCCCTGGGCAGAGGGTTTGTGGAGGGAATGCTGAGGGCCCGGAGTGCCCACTGCTGGGCCTGGGGCTGGACACCCGTGGGCATGACCAAGGGGGTGGGGACACCTGACAGAGGTGGGCAGCGCCTGTGCGGCTTGGCGGGGAGTCCAGAATTACTCGGAGATGGATGTGAATCACGGGGAACTCTAATGGGGAAGCTGTGTGATGTGGTCCATGTTTTTAAAGAGCGAGCTGGCTGCCCGCCGGAGAAGGACCAGAAGGAGCCTGCCGGGTGGCCGGTGCGGTCTGACGGCGGCTGGAGGGCAGCCAAGGCCGGGCCTGGACGGAAGGGCGGACATCAGGTAGGCTAAGCTAAGCCCTGGCTCCGAGATGTGCAACAAAGGCCCCCTGCCTTTCCTGGATCCCTTAGAACCAGCCGACCAGCTCACGTCCCGAGCGGTGGGGACTGTCCCTCCCTCGCTCGATGGCCTAGATAACGCTGGCAGTTCTCTGGTGGCCCTGGGCCTCCCGGGGGGCCGGGCCAGACGGCTCTGGGGCCCCTGCCGGGGTCATCGGGCGCCCCTCTCTGCGTCTCCAGGCCCTGCCGTTCCCTCCTTGGGGGGCTGTGAAGCCTCGGCAGGCTGCCCACCTCTTGGGCCCGCAGCGCCCCTGTGCCACCAGAGTTTCCCCAGGCACCTCGCCGGACAAGCTGGAGGCTGGACCGCCGTCGCGCCGCTGTCCCCGGTCCCCACCCAAGCCCTCGTTTTCGGGCGGCTAGGTCCTAAGCACACGGCTGATGCCCACTTGCCTTTGGCAGAGATGCCAGGCCAGCCTGCACGTGCTCGCAGGGCCCTGCTGTGGAAGGCCTGCTGTGCTAAGAGAACCAGACCCTCCAAGGTCCAAGCTCCTCGTATTTGACCGTCAGCCCACCCCCTGCAGACGGTCAGGGTCTGCCGAGACGTCTCCCCAGATGGGCAGCCGGCGCCCCATCCGGCCTAGGCCGGCTTTGAAACCTCCGAGAGCTCATCCTGCAGCTGTTCTGGTTTCACAGGTTATGGGGGAAGCTGGCACCCAGGGTGATACCCTGTTCCTTCGGACGGCCCTGAGCAGCTCCGAGACCTCCCAGGGCAGCGGCCCGGCTCCCGTTGGGGGTCCCGGCACTGTCCTCTGTACCACCCAGCACTGCGTCCCCAACATGTGACAGCGCCAGCCCTGTCACTCCCAGCAGCCAGGCACCTGACCCGGGGACCCCACGGTGGGG
Source organism: Helogale parvula (assembly GCA_004023845.1). Classification (NCBI taxonomy): domain Eukaryota; kingdom Metazoa; phylum Chordata; class Mammalia; order Carnivora; family Herpestidae; genus Helogale; species Helogale parvula. The sequence continues at coordinate 1,871 of PJEM01021855.1, read as the reverse complement.
ACCGCACCTGATAGCTCCCTTTGCATCAGGATGTCGGGGTCCTCTGCCGTGCATGGTACACCCCTGCGCTCAGCCACTCGCCGCCCCGTCCCGGGGTCGTCTGCCCTGCATGGTACACCCCTGCGCTCAGCTCCCCGCCGCCCCGTCCCGGGGTCCTCTGCCCTTAGGTACACCCCTGCGCTCAGCCCCCCGCCACCCCATCCCGGGGTCCTCTGCCCTTAGGTACACCCCTGCGCTCAGCCCCCCACGGCCCCATCCCGGGGTCCTCTGCCCTTAGGTACACCCCTGCGCTCAGGCCCCCGCCGCCCCATCCCGGGGTTCAGGCCTCCCCCATGAGACTGAGCGGGTTCTGCACGGTTCCGCAGGGGCGGCTGCACACCTGTCGCTTGAACGACGACCAGGAAGGGGGCGGGGCAGACTTGTCACCTTGGGCGTGTACGTGTGCTCTGGCACTCACACCCGCTCAGCCACAGATCAGCAGAGAGCACAAGTCCCCAAAACACAGCTGCCCGGTAAGACGCAGGCTGGTGGCGGAGGGTCCGTCCCCTCCCGAGCCAGCCTGTCAGCTCACTCCCCCAGCTCGGGAAGCTTCCGGGAGGAGAGATTTCAGGAGAGACACTGATTCTGGACGCCCTCGGCATAGTAAATAAAACCCGTCCTCAGGGGGAAGGGCCGAGTGTGGCATTCTGCAAAGAGCCACAGCAGACCTTCGAGGACAACAGGCTGGTGCCCCCCTCCCCCAGCCCAGGAAGGAGGCTCCACTCGGCCTCAGATGCACTCCCCCAGCCTCCACCTCTGCAGAGGGGCCTCCCCAAGAAGAGGCGGGTCAGGGGTCCTCGCCTGACCCATCTGTTCCGTCACCTTTTCTAAACACAGCCTGACAAGACACACCAGACAGACAGACAGACAGACACCCTCAGTGCCTGCCTCCCTGGCCGGCCCCACACGTGCTGCTGCGCTGAGCGGCAGACAATAGGATGTGCGGATCCGGAGCTTGATGCCTGAAGGGGAGCCTGCAGACGCCCCTGAATCGCCTGCTGCCTGCTGAGCCTGTCAAGTTCAAGGAGCCACAGGCCCTGCAGAACCAAGACTGGGGTAAAAATGCAGCCAAAAGACCACTTAGCCGGCGATTGCTGACGGCAGGGTTTTGGCTGGCTGGGACCTGGGTCCACACGGTGCACACAGACCCAAGGACACACACACCCAACCCGAGGGCTGTGCCTCTGCGCCCCTCCCCATGCCTGTGCCTGCCCGTGGCCTGGGGGCTGTGCCCTAGGGACAATCACCGAGGTCCACCTGTAAAAGGCATTTTGAAGGGGGTCAGGCAGATGGGCAGACACCCATATAAATTATTTCTAGTGTAGACAGAGTAGCAAGTTAGTAAAATCTTAAAATGGCAAAGGAGCAGAAATCCAACCAGCTGCTCCAGCAAGGCCAGGCCTGGCTCAGCTCAATGATGCGTGGGGGCAGAGGAGCCACCTGGCCCTGAAGGGTCCCGTCCACACCCGCGGAGCTCACTCCCCCAGCCGCTGACAGCAGACAGCCCGACAGCCCAGGGGGGGAGGGGCCCTAGCGGTGCCTGGGGAACCCAGGTTGGTGAGTGGCCCTCTGGGGGGTGCTGACAGCCCCCCCCATGTCCCACCCTCCCAAGAATCCTCAGATGCACAGGACCCTCCCCCCAACACTTCCTGACTCTCTGTCTTAGGGGCCAGTGGCCTAGAGACGGTGGCTGAGGGGTTGTGGCCGAGGCAGGGGTCCTCCCTCCGAGCCTCGCTCCGGGGGCCCACACGCGGCCGCCTCGGAACCATCCCTCCGCTGCGATGCCAGCGGCCCGATCCGGACCCGGCCCGACGCGGCCCCCCCCCCCCCCC
>PJEM01021854.1:0-10429 GCA_004023845.1 Helogale parvula | reverse complement strand
GTGTGAGGTGTGTGTGTCAGGTGCGTGCGTGTGTCAGGTGTGCACTGTCAGGTGTGTGTGTATCAGGTGTGCGTGTGTGAGGTGTGTGCACGTCAGGTGTGCACCATCAGGTGTGTGCATGTTAGGTGTGCGTGTGTCAGGTGTGTGTGTCAAGAGTGTGAGGTGTGCGTGTCAGGTGCGTGCGTGTGTCAAGTGTGTCTGGGGCGTGCATGTCCGGTGTGCGCGCGTCAGGTGCACATGCGTCAGGTGGTCTGGGCCTTGAGAATGCAGGGCAGGGAGCACAGACACGGTCTCCGTCCCGCAGTGGCCTCGGCGGTGGCCGGCGGCCCCTCTCTGCCTCCTGTTCCGGCTCCTGAACCCAGGGCAGCCTGGCCGCGTCCTGGGGGAGCTCGGCCCGGGGGTGACTTCCTGCAGAGTCTGCGGCCGACCACGGCCGTCGTGCCTCCGCCCGCTTCAGAGGCCGTACTTGTTGAGCCTCACAATCCGAAACCTTGTAAACGGAGCACGTATTTAAGTTTCGCATTCTGCCGCTGTGCACGACGGATCGCTCAGCCCTCGCTCCGGGACGCCTGGCCCGAGAGGGCATCCTTTCTGCCTCAGTGGTTGTGTCTGACCTTATCCTTGCTGCATTTGGTCTAAAAAGTGACCTCCACCCTCTGTGCCTGCCACTCCCTCCCACCTCACCCCTCCCACCTCACCCACCACCAGGCTGGTGCCCTCTCGGGGCACAGCTCAGCTTCCCTAGGTCCCCATGCGGCTGCTGTGGGGTCTTCCGTCCGCCATCTGCCCACGGCCGGGTGACCCGCCCACGACCGCGCTCAGCTCGGGCCGATCCGGTTCTCACCACACCCCTCTGCACGGACTGGCAGTGGACCCGTCCTCCTGTCCCTCCCTCGTACGACCCCGCCCCAAACTACAACTTGCTATGAAAGCAGGGAGCTTCTAAAATCTTTCATTCCCCACGTTACTGTCCAGATTCTGGCACAGAGTGAGTCGCAAGTGTGTGCTTGTTCAGTGAAGTTTTGACAGATGAGTTGACAACGCTGAGCCGGACACGAATGTGGGAAAAGTGGCAAATCTCCAGAGAAGCTCATTCCATTGTCACAACCGAGCAGGCAGAGGAAGAAGGGGAGGCAGAAAGAGCTGGGCTCGCCCACATTCACTGAGCTGTCAACCACGGAAGCGAGAGGCACACAGAGGTCACCTGAAGTCCCCGGCTTGACCCTGAGCATGTCACCTGTCACACCGTGCTGCTCTGAGTGAATCCCTTCCCGTCCAGAGGAAGAGACGCTTGGTCTTTGCAGACTGGACGGGGGAGGAGTTAAGGCTGGGGCAGGGCCGTGGGCTTGCCTGGCTTCTCGGGGGCGGGGCCGGCCGTGGCTCCTGGGCCCAGGGGTCCCCACAGTGTCTGTGCTGCTGGCGGAGGGAACGCAGTCCCCGGTGAGGTCCTCTGGCCAGGCGCTGTGAGCCCCCTGCAGACACGGGCTGGGGACACGCGTCGGAAGGGGCCATGGCCTCGCGGAAGGAGACGGCTGTCAGCCCCTTCTGTACAGGACCCAGGACGCGAGGTTGGAACTGAAGCCTGTGAGGACGGCAGGTGGTGCTGGAAGGTGGCCACCTCTGCTTTGATTCTGCTGAGCCTTTTATTCGGTCCCTGGAGGCTTTAGTCAAGCTTCAAATATTTAAGAGAAAGTAGAGTAAGACACCAACAGAGGCGTGTGTCTCCATCTGCTGCCACTCCACGGCTTTGGTCACTTCTGAGCCACTTGTCACAGGCAGGAGGAAGGGGACACATGACAAAATAGTATATTTCAGCAGACGTGATATTAAAATTATTTATCAAGTGTTATGTCGCCGCTTGGCCACCTAGAACGAATTCCAAGCCCCGTGGGGGTGGATGTGGGTGGGAGGAAGCAGAGAGGCACCCGGGGCAGCCTGGGGGCTGGAGGGGACTTGGGGCAGCACAGAGCCCCGGCCCACCGCGCGAGCCGAACGGCACCAGGCAGCCGTGAACTCTGTCTTGAGTAACCAGCCGTGACCGAGTTTCTTAGGACTCCCTGCCGGGCCGACTCCCAGGGAAATGATGGCAGGCCGTCCCTCACCAAGAGGGTCACGATGGTGGCTCTGGCGCGTCCCTCCTGCACAGCAGGCGCACTGCGATGAGGCCTGCGTGGATTAGTTCCACTCGGGGCCACCGAGGTGCGTTCAGTTCAGTCCTGTACGGCCGGGGACCCGCTGGGGGCCCTGAGCCCGGCCCAGGAGGAGCGGAGCCTGAGAGCACCGTTGAGCTAGGCGCCACGCCGCAGGCCTGGTAGGGCCGGGAGGCAGAGGTCTGCAGGACGCAGAGACGGGAGGCGGAAGCCCTCACAACAGGGCCGCCCTCTGGGCTGCTTCCCCAGCTTCTGCGCCAACATCTCCTCAAGAGAAGCGGTTCTGGGCGCCTGGGCGGCTCAGTTGGTTGGGCGTCGGCTTTGGCTCCAGTCATGATCTCCCAGTTCGTGGGTTCAAGCCCCATGTCAGGCTCTGTGTTGACAGCTGGGAGCCTAGAGCCTGCTTCGGATTCTGTGTCTCCCTCTCTCTGACCCTCCCCTGCTCATGCTGTCTCTCTCTCTCTCTTGCAAAAATAAATAAAAAACTTAAAAAGAGAGAGAGAGAGAGAGAGAGAGAGAGGGAGGGAGAGGGAGAAAAGCAGTTTGCTGCCTGCGGGTGGCCAAAGCCCCGGCCTCCTGAGGGGCAGTGGGCACTGTGGGTTGGCCAGAGGGACCAACCGTGATGCATCATCCTGGGCGGGGCGGCCCCGAGGCCAGGTCGTGTGCCCTGCCTCACACCGCAGAGCCTGGCATGCAGGACCTGCTGTGCCTCGCTCCCGCAGACAGGTGATGCAGGCCGCACCCCTGGGGCCATCTGTCTCTACAGATGCAGTGAGTTCAGGTGAGGGACTAGTGTCCTGACTTGGAGAGTGATTTGCACAGAGATGTAGGGAAAGGCCGTGTGGCCAGCAGGTGGGGACCAGGGGATGGGAAGGCACATCTACAAGCCAAGTGCTGCTGAGGACCCTGCAGCCACCAGGAGCTGGCTTCTGTCCCAGAGACGTCAGGAGGGGTGGGGCCCTGCCAAAACCTGGCCTTGGGGTTTGTAGCTCCCAGATCAAGAACAAGTCCCCGCTGTTTAGGACACCATTTGAGGTCGTCTCTCACTCTCACAACGACCCCAGGAGCAGACCTCGCCAGGAGGGCACTGGTGCCGGAGTGCCGGTCTTCTGGGGGTCCCTCTCCCGGACTGAGGCCACTCTAGGGTCCTGACCTGCTGAGATGGGGCGTCCAAGGCCTGAGGTCCACATCATTTCAACAAATGAGGTGATTCTCAGAACCTGCTGAGATTCCGAGAGAAACATGGGGCCGGCCTGGATTGGCCTGCCGTTCTGACCTGGGGCTGACGCCGTGGGCCAGTTATTTCTGGAGATGGCCCCACTGGGGGGTCGAGCTGTGAGTCAAAGCCGCCACCACCCAGCACCACAAAGAAGCAGTGAGCAGAGGGTCAGACTGGCATTCCTCCAGCTGGGTAGTGATTTTCAGTAATTTTTGGCAGCAGGAGTCTCACCGTGGTGGCTCTGAGGCCTCAGCACCTCATTAGGTCTACACAACCCAATGGAACCCTGGGGCTCCACGGAACACACTTTGAGAACCAAGGCAGTCTCCCTCCCTGCCTCTTGACGGTGAGCTACACAGAGCAGCCCCCCTCCCCCCCATTCTATCAGGAATTCTGAGAATGTCAGGGAGTGCACGCATGAGCGGTTGGGCCTGGGACCGAGTCCGTGGGCTGGGGCTTGTCCGTGAGCCACAGCGATGGGGAGCAGGGGAACGGAAGGCCAGCGCCCAGGCCCATGCGGGGGTGCTTGCAGGGGGAGGTGAGCAGGGTGGACGGGCAGGTGGAGCCACAGGAAGGGGGGGGCTCTCAGGAGCAGCTGTGTGGGCGGGGCTGGCAGAGCTCTGGCTTTGGAGACCAGGCTGCAGAGGGGTCTAGGGTCTGCTGACCTGGGGAAGCACTGAGGTCACGCGTGACTGTGGAGGCCAAGCTGGAGGAGGGGAGAACCCAGGAGCCCCTCACCAGGTCCCCACACCGCCCCTCCCTTGGCGGGACGGCATCTCTGACGCTCTTCCCTTTGGGCCCGGAGCCCGTGACACGTGTGCCCTGCAGAGCGTCAGGCCAGCGCAGGGCAGCCCAGGGCACTAAGCTCCCACACGTCCCCCGTTTTCGTCACCTTTCGGAAACCGAGGGGAACGTAAACGGTGCAGCCACTGTGGAAAACAGCGTGGAGGTTCCTCAAAGTTCTGAAAACAGAGCCCGTGATCCGGCATCTCCACTCCCGAGTATGCGGCCGCCAGACACAACATCGGTTCTCTGCAGAGACGTGGGCGCCCCGTGTTCACAGCACAGTGGTCACAGCAGCCAAGACTCGGGCCCACCCCGGTGTCCGTCGCCGGCAGGACTGGAGCGGGATACTATTCAGCCATAAGGAAGAAGGAAACCCTGCTATTTCTGGCAACACGGACGGACCTTGAGGCATTCAGCTAAGTGAAGCGAGGCAGACAGAAACACAGATGCTCCTGACCTCACTAATATATGGAATCTAAAATCGCAGAACTCGGGGCGCCTGGGGGACTCAGTGAAGCATCTGACGTGATTTCAGCTCAGGTCATGCTCTCACAGTTCGTGGGCTCGAGAGACACACACACACACACACACACACACACACACCCACCCCCCGGCTGGTTTTCCACAGAACTCGGAAAGTGCACTCCAGCTTAAATCTAAATGCGAAAAAACACAGGTGGCTGATTACCAGAGAAGCAATTTAAGCCATAGACACTGTAAAGAAACTACACACACACACACACACACACACACACACACACACACACACACACAGTTTGTAAAGCTTACTCTAATATCCTATCTGGAAATTCTGGCTTGGAAGCCACCAGTTTCTTTCCACTATAATTGTCATCTTCCTGCTATTTCTGCCCCGAGGCTTTGATGCGTCGCCCGAAGGCCCGGAAAGGATGGGCTCTGGCAGCACGCCTTGTCTTCAGGTTCCCAGGCAGGAGTCGTGGTGTGAACATATTTGGGGTAAGAAAGGAGGGTGCTGGAAATGTTCCAGGAAGCCCAGCAGCCCCTCCCGGACCCCCAGCCCGGCCCAGCTCTGTCCTCTTCCTCAGTCTCTGCGGACGGGGAGGCACAGAATTATTCAAATGTTCAGTAACTGCTCACTTCCTGTTCTGAGAAGGTGGCTCTCAGAGACACTCAGTGGCATCTCTGCGGACTCTGTCTCCCTGTATGACCCTGGGATGTCCTTCTTCTAGTTTGGACTCTTAATTATCACAGGGCCTGAAGGATTCTTTACAATGTCCTCACAACGACCACCAGAAGTCCCCCGTGCCCCAGGATGATAGCCGCCCCTCTGCAATTCCCAGGTCACAAAATGGAAAGAAAAAAATCACAAGAACTTAGTGAAATAGCTCCAACTGTGGCATCAGACCCGTCGCTGAGCACACGTTTCTGGTCTCTGCCTGTCTCCCCGCCTTGTCCGCTGCTCCAGACCTCCTCCCAAGGGGGCCCTCCCAGAGTGGCAGGTGCTCACGGCAGGCTGGACGTTGCCACGGCCTGGCCAGCCAGCCTGTCCACCAGCAAACTCACCAGGAAACACAAGCAGATTCGGGCATCCGATGTGACGTGACGCCTCGCGGGCCCGGGTCCCAGTCTGGGGCTAAGCCTCCTGCATCTCCCCCCCCCCAACCGGTGATGCCCAGACCACCGATAGTCACTGGGGCAGGAGCGCTGGCAGGGCTGGCCGGGACCTGTGTGACCCGCTGGGGTCAGAGGAGCCGTGTTGCGGGCACCCAGAGGATCCCGGGGACCACGGGCACCCATCTAGAAGCGGAATGATCCTGGCCCTTCTCTTCCTGCATGATTTTACAAAGCACACAACATAGCAGTTCCTACTGTGCGTTACCGTTAGTGAATAAAACCACGGAGTCGGCCTCGCGTGTAGTCTGTGGTCTGCTTGTTACCGTCGCTTAGAATTTCTCGTGTGAGGGGATGAGGCGCCACAACGGCTCACGTCATCGGCTGCAAAGTACCGTTTTCTTCTTGGATCCGTCCTTAGACAGCAGAACGGATCCCACGCGTCCTGTGCCGCCGGGTCCGTGGGGCAGGAGGCTGGCGTGTGTCACAGAGATAAGGCTTCTCTGGACGGGGCCCAGCCTCTCGCTGCTGCCACTCAGGGCTGCGGCCTCCAGCTCCCACGGCACCTGCTGCCAAGCAGCCCGCACGGTTGGACCCGTCCCGAGGCCCGAACTGCAGCAGAGGAGGAGTGACATTAACTGGTCTCTGCCTGACACAACGGTGGGGAAACCTCCTTTCCCTCCTGCACGGACTCGGCGGCTCCTTCCTCCTCCACCACACTCGCTGGCGGGTCACTGCTCTAGCTCGTGCGGACTGGACGCGAGAGTGCGGTTTCCCATGTCAGCTCTTCCCCAAGTATCACCTTGCCTCTTATGTTTCACAGACAGCGTGTTTTCTGTGTCCCTATCAGCTCGGAGACGCGTGGAAGGTCTAGTGAAGGAGAAAGCACACCTGCTGTCCGGTTCCTGGGGTCACACTGAAGCCCCCGCCAGGAAGGGGATCCTCTGATTGAAAAAACCGGTGCTTACCCCTCATGCCCCTCACCTTCTCCAGGAGACGCTGCCACAGGGCAGGGGTTTCAGCTTTAAATTTGGGGAAAGGCTGCCCTAACCCAACGTGTTGGAAAAGGAAGAGAAAGTATCCACAGAACCTAGAGAAAGGAGTAAGACTCTGCATTCCCATGACTTAAGACCCGGTCATCACATCCCCTGTACCTCGCAGACGGGGCGGGGGGGGGGGTGCTCCAAATTTCGGGACCCCCTTCACTTTGTCAGTGAAAGTCTATTGTCTTAATCCTTAGGGGCTGTTGTAAGGAGAACAGAAGGTAACACAAAGCCCTAGCAAGTGTGCAGATCAATATTTGTTTTGATCCTTTTTTTAATTGGAAAATTTAAAAGCCCATTCATATTTGTTTAAAAAATCAGAACTGAAAGTTTGGTTTCTTCTCAGCTAAAGCAAACAACCAGTTATGAGACACAGGTTCAGTACAAGGCCCTGGGTGCAGGGTGGCAGCTATGGTGTGTGTGGTAAGTGTCCTTAAGTATAAAATCTTGTAAACAGATGGGCTCCGTCCCCAAACACCGGTGGTGCCGGGTTTCCGGGAGCAGCGACAGGGAGAGACGCCTGGACTGTGGGAGCCACCTCTGGTCCTGGAGGGTCCCGCACCGTTCCCGCCACGCCCAGGGTGCTCTCAGAGCCCCGCCCTCAGAACAGGGTGGGGGGGCTGACGGTGCTGACGTCAGTCCCTTAGATGCGAATGGGTGTCGAGGTACCCAGCCTTCCTCGGCACTCTTGGCTCTCCGTTAGGAAGACAGAAGAATTTAAAATGCCAGCAGAGAGGCGCTAGACGAACTGGCAGGTTGGTCAGGGAGTTGGGCCGACTATTTCGTGTCTGGCGATTAATCAATTTCACACACAACACACGCTTGGTGTCGCAGCTAATTGCTAATGGGAGGGAGAAGCGAGTGCAGGTCCACATGCAGGTCACCTGACAGGGACGAGCAAGTGTTCTCAACAGAGCACCTTCCGGGGATGCCCGGGTTGCAGGATTAATTATGGAAAACGCAGATCATGCTTCAAAAGAGGAAGGAGACCCATGTGACAAATGTGACAAGCGACAGTCTCTCAACGCTCACCACTTTGGTCTCGGAAGAGCACGGCGACCCGGCGGGTGCGCCTGCTGCAGCGGGGTCTCTGGGGTGCACACTCTGCCGCAGGGTGGTGGCCCGTCACAGAGCCCAGGTGCCCTGTGGAGCCGAAGGCGGATCCCTCCTCCCCTCTGCCCGGGATCCCTTCAAGCTCCCCTGGCCCTCCCTCTTCGAGCCTGGGGCTCAAGATGCCGTCACGTGCCCTTGCCAAGCCTGCGCACACCGCCATGTCCGTGGGGCTGAGTGAGCCACCCGGGACCTGGAGCCCTGACGTGTGACGTCCAGGCCCGTCCAGGTACGTTCTGCTGGAGGTTCGGAGCTTGCTTAGAGACCGGTGGAAAGTCACCGACACACTTACCCACACTTTGCGGAAATGGCTTCGTTAGGGCCCAGAAGCCCACCCACTGTCGTGGTGCCCCTGACAGACCCGGAATGTTCAGGGTTGAGCCAGAGGATGCAGCTGCCGCGGAAGGTTAGAAACAGTGGAGTATCAGCGATCTTGTCTGGCTCAGCACAATGACAATAAGGTATAATACACACAGGAGTGACTTCACCTAAGATCACAAAACGTATTTTCCATCTGCGGGAAAATGCTATGATACTTAGGACAGTAAGCCAACCTAAGTGACAAGGTGACTAAAAACTGAAAATTCTCTACCTTTCAAAGCCATTACAGGAAGAGAGCCCAGGTCCTGTGAAGACCAGAGAACAGAGCGAGTGCCCCGACTGCCCAGCTGGGTCACTGTCTGCATCTGAGAGCGCCTGCCTGGCGCGTGAAGCGCGTGTCACCATCGCCAGGACAGACCGGTGGAGGCGGGTCCTCAGGACGACGAGATGGGGCGCCGAGGGACCGCGGCGCCGGCCGTCGCTGAGGCAGCTGGACTTGGCGTCAGCACAGAGGACAGAAATGACGAGTAAGCTCAAGAGAAAAGCGCCTGCACGGAAGGTGCCGTTTTTAGTAAATACCCGGTATCTGTTTCCTTCGCAGCGAGGCTGCCGGGGGCTCTGCTTGCAGGGGACCGTCCGTCCCGTCAGGAGGAGGAGGCGTGGGGTTGTGCCATCGCTTTCCCTGTTAGTATTCAGGGCGGCGCTTGCAGCTGCTCATGGAGGGTCCAAACCTGTGTTTCTAGGAGACAGGGCACGCAGGACCGGGGGCGGGACCTAGCCCCCTGCGCGGCCCGACAGCCTGCACGAGCACCGACCCGGGGGGCTCCAGGCTCTGGCTCTCTCGCTGAGACTATTCCCGCGGCCCCCTGTCCTGTGGGCTGTAACTCTAACCTGAGGGCTACCTTCTAAATTTAGATTTTTAAAGTAAATCAGCAAAATGAATAAAGCAGGATTGAAAAGAAGGCAGAAAAGTGCCTGATCTAACGTATTTAATCTTCGTGTACACAAGACACCCTTAGGAATCTTGCAACTCCACTGAAGGAGAAGGTCTCCGAGGCCCCTGAGGCTCAGGACACGAACCGCACTGTTTACAGAAAGCTGCGGCCAAGGCCTCTGAGCAGGAGGAAGTGGGGGCTGAGCAGACGCCTGTGAACACCCCTGGGCGGGACCCACAGCGGGCTCCGAAGTTCATGAGTAGACACACCCCCTGTTCGGCAACTATTAGGCACATACGCATTCTAGATCATTCAATGATCTGTCTTGTTTTTATTTATTTTATTAAAAAATTTTTTAACATGTATTTATTTTTGAGAGACAGAGAGACAGATCATGAGCAGGGGAGGGGCAGAGAGAGAGGGACACACAGAATCAGAAGCAGCTCCAGGCTCCGCGCTGTCAGCACAGAGCCTGACGCAGGGCTGAACCCATGAACTGTGAGATCATGACCTGAGTTGAAGTCGATACTCAACCGACTGAGGCACCCAGGTGTCCCACATTTTTACTTTTTAAAGAAAGTGATTTATGTTTCTTTGGTGGCACTATTTTTTGTTAATTAGAAAGCTTAGTTTGCTGCAACAGGTGCTCCTTCTGGTAGTAATTCTGAAAGCAGTTTTCACCGCTAAGAACGGCCATTTCCAAGATTACATGATAAAACTCCCAGTCGAGCCCCGTATTTGCAGGCCCCACAGTGGCCTGAGGTCAGTCTGAACAACAGCAGGACGACCCGGTGCCCTTCCGTCACCCATACGAGGGCGAGGGGCACACCAGCGGCCGGCAGCCGGGGGAACCTCGCCCGTGGAAATGTGTCTCCAGAACCCGCCGCACGGCCCCTGATCACAAGACACGCCCTCCAGTTTCCACAGAGGCGAGAAAGCGTCCCATTTGCAAGACACTGTGGAATCTACAGTTTCTTGGGGAGGGCCTGTCCCCAAAGCCATGAGGTTGTTTCCGAATGAAACGCAAACTCCATCCGTGGAAAACTGCTGGAAAGAACGCCATCAGTCAAGGGCAGGCTCCTCGGAACGACGTGGGAGAGAGAATGGCCGGCACAGCGCGCCGTTTCCCCCTTGAAGCGGGGGACCTGTGACAGGGGACGCAGGCCAGCGGGCGTCTCTGAGGGAGCCTGTGGGCTGCGGCGGCCGCCCCGAGGGGAGGGCCGGGAGCGAGACAGGCCCACCGCCTGCCTTCCTGGCACGGACCGCTCACCTGGG
>PJEM01021853.1:0-10432 GCA_004023845.1 Helogale parvula | reverse complement strand
TCTGCATGGACCTCAAGTATACTGTAGTATAGAGGTGGAATTTAAGGAAAGGTATTAAGCAGGCTGTGTTGTAGCTTATGGGCAAGTAATAAATTGTATCATGTATCTTGAATGTATCATAGATAAGCTGCTATATAACGATCGCCACTTCAGATAGCTGTGAAATTAGGTGATTAACTAGTTGTTACTTAACCTTCTAGTTTCTGTATAAGTCTAATTACATGAAATAGAAGTTGGGGTTTCGATTTTTTACTTTGCTTTTCTGTTTGGAGTGTCATTGTAACTACTGTATTGTAAATGATGGAAAATAATTGCATATGTTAAAAAATAAATAGTGTTATATTAAAAAATAAATAAATAAATAAATAAAAAAGGTCACACTGCTGACAATGTGAAATACATATATATGAAGTCTATTTTACAATGTGAAGTATATATAATATGTATGTTACATTATGAAATATATGTATGTTACTGTGAAATAAATACATACATACATATAATGTATATATGTGTATACAGAGACAGAGATAGAGACAGACAGAGAGAGAGGGAGATAGAAATAGAACAATGTGAACTTCATGTATTCATGCTAGTGGGTCAACAAAAGAAGAACTGTTTGGTGGCTCAGCTGGTTCAGCAGTCTCCCTGAGTTGAAAAGATGGAATTGAGAATTTAGAGAGGCCACAGTGGGAAGAATTTGCAATGCAGGGAATGGAGATGACAGAGTTAGAGAGAGACCTCTGGAGATCTACAAAGCGAAACCCCTAAAATCCTAGCTAAGTAGTTATATTCATGTGCATCTGAGGAAAATATTCAAGGCCAGAGGAGAAGTTACTAAGTAGAATAAGGCAGCACAATCTAGGGAGACTGCACATGGCTAGGCATAGTTCCTCGGCTCACCAGCCAGGAGGAGAAACGCTCCTAACATATGATATAACAAACAGAGTCCCCAGAGGAGACTAATTGCTAACGTGAGTGAGAGAGAGAAAAGAATGCATCTGCAGAACCACCCACACCTGTGTGTCCTCAAGAACAGAGTGTCAAGTGTTCACAATGACATTGTTTGGAAAAAAAAGTAGTTTCCAATTTGAAAATTCCATGGTTCTGGCTACATAAACATAACCACTGATTTTGATAAGAGTAAAATTAGTGGGCACTGGAGAGTGGGGAAGGAATATGGAGCATGCTAAATCTATAGGACAGCAAGCTCTCATGAGAGTCTGGTAATAAACTGGTTTATAATCTCAGGTTGAATTAACAAAGGCCAAGCAGAATACATTCTGGGAGAGGACAAAGAAGGTAAAAATGTGGCAAATCCCTCATAGTTCATAGAAGTCACAAATTGATTTTATTTCAAGCCTGCAAAACTAGGCACAGGTATAATTCAAAATAGACTCACATTTTTTCAAATAACTACAGGATAAAAGTCAACAAAATACAGAAATCAAAGGAAACTTTAAGAAAGCATCTAGGCGTGCCTGGATGGCTCAATTGGTTAAGCGTTCAACTTTGGCCCAGGTCATGATCTTGCAGTTTATAAGTTTGAGCCTACGTCAGGCTCTGTGCTGACAGCTCAGAGCCTGGAGCCTGCTTCAGAATCTATGTCTCCCTTTCTCTGCCCATGCCCCATTCACACTCTCTCTGTTGGTCTCTCTGTCTCTTTCTTAAAAATAAATAAGCATTAAAAAAATTTTTAGAAAAGCATCTAAAGCATAAAACTAAGTGGCAACTAAACCTGTTATGACTAATAAATGCAATTCAGTGAGCATTCCTAATTCTACTAAAGGAAAAGCATAGAGTTTTTTTTTCCAAAAGAAAGAAAACTGGGGGCTCCTGCATGGCTCAGTTGGTTGAGCATCCGGCTTTGGATCAGGTCATGATCTCACGGTTCGTGGGTTTGAACCCCACATCAGGCTCTGTGCTGACAGATAGCTCAGAGCCTGGAACCTGTCTTCAGATTCTGTGTCTCCCTCTCTCTGTGACCCTTCCCTGTTCACACTGTCTCTCTCTGTCTCAAAAACAAATAAAACATTAAAAAAATTTAAAAAAGAAAGAAAACTGAAGCAGGGTTATAATTTTATCTTAAAAAAAGTGATTGCCCACCCCTTCCCCATGGTCCCGGGGTAGCCCAGTTAGTTAAGAGTCCAACTCTTGATTTCAGCTCAGGCCATGATCTCAAGGTTTGTGGGATCAAGCCCTGTGTCAGGCTCTATGCTGACAGCAAGGCACCTGCTTGAGATTCTCTCCCCTTCTTTCTCTCTCTGCCCCTCCCTTGTTCAAGCACCAAAATGCTCTCTCTCTCTCTAAAAATAAAGAACTTCAAAATTTTTAAGAAAAAGCGATTGCCCACCCTCAAGAAAAGTGATTGTCCAAAAGGGAAACTGAATCGTCTTTTTGCAGATCTTTCTAAATAGATCCTGTAAATGATTCTGTTTTGCTACTTTTTGCCTAAAGGCAGAGTAACTGATTAAATGACTTTCAAAGTTCCTTCCATCTGTGATGGCAACAAAACAGATAGAACATGAGCAATTAAAACCAAATATACCAAATCTTCTGAAATGGAGTTATATTTCTAACAGAAGTAAATATGAGAAAGAATATCCGCTGAAAGACTGATTATATTGGAGAAAATATCTATCATATGTAAAGGCAAGAAGACATCCATCAGAGATAAACACAAAATGAATTATGAGAGCAAAAAAATTGGACAGTCAGCTACAATAAATAATACGACAGCATCACACTCCAGCTATTTGCACACTTTAGAGCAATTTCATTGAGGAAAGTAACTCTGAAACATTATCAACTTCCAATTCTGTAAGAGAAAATTAATAAACTTGCTTGCTGTAGTTGCATACTCATTAATGAGTATATTTAAAATCAAGCTATTGTACATCTTCATGGAGGCTACAGAAATGGTACATGAATTTTCATGTTAAATATCTGTCTCATCTCAGAATGTGCAGCAATATAGAAGAAAGAATAGTCAAAATACCTTAGAAGAAGAAATAAAATAGTTGAAACATGTCTCGTTAATAAAGCCTCTGTGGAAGAAACAAACAGAATCGTGATCTAGCAAATACCAAGTTCATGATCAATCCCATTTGTCCTCAAGAGGCATAGAAGGAATGTAAGATGAGTGGAGATGCTATCTGCCTTTAGGGTGAGATTTTGACCTAAAGCCCTCTGGAGCAGCTCGCAGCTAAGAAACATAGATCTGTTCCAGACAATAGGAATTATTGAAATGCCATCTTGAGTGAGCTAATGATTCTCCCCCCCCCCACCCCAGGAAATATACTTTCGAATAATTGCGTAACATTTAACAGAAAACATTTTGGCCTGGCTTCAATTTATGAACCATGTGTTGTCATAATTCCAAGTTTACTTATGCAGAAACTGAGCTTCCCAGAAACTACAGATTTGCTTTTATAACTCATGACATGAATGGCAGTGCTGGAGTTTGAGTAGTAGAGAGAACTTGCCAGTGTCCTTGAGAGCAACCCACATTAATAAAAGATTTCGTTCTGTGGCCTACACTTCAAGATGATTTGTGTATGGTTGCTATTGATCCAGAGCAAATGAGGCAGGTCAAATGGAATAGATGCCAGAGGACTGAGTTAGGAGAATGTGGGTGAAGAGCAGTAAAGGTGGGAGCATATGTCCAAGAATCTGTTCTCAAATCAATGAGAGAGCAGAGGTTTATGTGCAGGACACCTAGAAAACCAAAGGTCTGATCGGAAGGTGAACAGGTGGCAAAATATCAGTCAGGAGTGAAGAGTCCCATGATTTTTCCCATTTTAAAAACCTCTTGCTACACATTAAATGAGGAAACTGAGGCACAGGGAAGTTTAGCGATGTATCTCTAATTAAACTAAAAAGGGCTCAATAAAAAATAGGACCAAATCCTTCTGGGTCTATATCCCAAAAGCCTAAAATTGAACAAAATAAAAATGCAAACTGTATAGAAAACTTCTGAATCAGACCATTCTGCCATGTGAATGGCCAGAGAGAAAAGGAAGTAGAAAAAAAGCTAAGAATTTTACTTTACAACTTGGTAATTTAAAGTCTTTAGAAGTTTTGTTGATTTTGTGGTTTAAAATTTTTTTTAATGTTTCTATTTCACACACACACACAGACACAGACACACACACACACACGGTGTGAGCAGGAGAGGGGCAGAGAGAGAGGGAGACACAGAATCTGAAGCAGGCTCCAGGCTCCGAGCTGTCATCATAGAGCCCAACACGGGGCTCAAACCTATAAACTGGGAGATAATGACCTGAGCTGAAGCCAGATACTTAACCAAGTGAGCCAGCCAGGCACCTCAATTTGCTTGATTATTTCCAACGGGTTTGAACATAATTATCCAGAGGTGTAATTCTGCATGAGGAATGGGAAATGAAGGAAAGCTGAAGGAAGAAAGACGTGGGAAGAAGTGACACCAAGGGTGAGATTGCTCCAGAGGGGACACTGCTTGCTGGCAAAATGACAAAGGCCAGCATGTGAACTTGTTACCTTTTGGAGGAAAAAAAATGTCAAGCAGAAAATGCTATTGCTCAAGTGAGGATAATTGTAACAAATAGGAAAGGAGCCAGACTAAGGAAAGAAAATTAAACCAAAGAGAATGCAGACTGATCACCAAGGGAAATGGCAAAGCATGAAGACTATGAAAATGGGAAATTATCTTCTGAGGAAAATTAGAGGAACCCTATTGCTTGCATAATTAAATACAGATATCTTGCTTTAGGGCACATACCTGAGGTGAAAGAGGAAGAAAGGAAAGGCCCATGTGGGGATCCTGAGATTTCTTATGGAAAATCATGAATGAGGGAAAAGCCCTGCCTATGCACCAGTTTATTATAATTTAAAAGCAATCCAGCTCCACCACTGTTGTTCCTCTAAAATGCAGTTCAGAAATCCCCACGATGGGGCTCACCTGATTTAAGCCTCAGTGCTGGGGCTTTTTTTCTTTTTTTGAATATTTTAATTTAACAGATGTTTCCACTGTGTCAACATTTCATGTGTGCTCAAGACTATTACCAGTGATTATCACTCACACAGTAATAACGAGCCACTGGACATAATCTAAAGAAAACAGTGATTTGTATGGCAAGTTGCAATAATCAGGACAGAATTCTAGAGTCCAAATTGGGTCAGAATCTCTCATTATGTGGGATTTTGATGAAGTTCATTGACCTTTCTGAGGTTTCATTTTATCATTTATAAAATGGGTATAAAAATATCTCCCCCTTAAGACTACTGTGGGGATATAAGTGAGATGATAAAATTTTTTTAAATTAATGCCACTAAAATTAGTACTTAGAGAAAATATGCCAAAGAACCTTTCAATAAATGTCATCAATATGGACACTGGTGGCTCATTCACTTGGGTGTCCAACTCTTGATTTTGGCTCAGGTCATGATCCGAGGGTCATGAGATCTAGTTCCACCTTGGGCTTCACACTAAGTGTACAGCCTGCTTGAGATTCTCTCTCTCTCTCCCTCTACCCCTCCCCCATTCATACAGGCTTTCTATCTAGAATTTTAAAAATGTTATCAATAATGCTGTTGATGAAAAGACACCACTCCAAATATTAATTGTTAGAAAGAGATCAGATAGAAAATACAAAAAAATACCTCATACTTTCAGGTGTTGGGAGTGTGAAAATGGGAAGCCCTGCCAGGGGAACTCCCACACAGGAGTCACAGGTTGCAGTCTACAAAACCATCAAGATAAGTCTTACCTTGACAAGGCAGGACACTTCCACATTGGCACTTCATCTCCTGCTTTTACAACAAAGAAGGAAGATGCCTCCCTACCAGGCAACAAAGCATTGACAACCATCTGCAGCTGATGAGAATCTGTCACACCCTTCAACTCCTGTTCTCTCCTGAACTTTTGCTCCAAACAACCCTCTCAATTTTTCCTAACACCTAATAAAAGTTGACCTTCTCTTTGTCTCTTTGAACTTGCCTGTGGTTTGCCAAAGTTTGCTTGTTCTGAATTGCACTTCCTCTGCTATTCATGAATAAACTCATGTTGTTACTATTTTAAGGTTGACAGAAGGTGCTCAGTGACTATTGACTTATGTCATGTAGCATATGGTCATAAAGAGTGTTTATGGAAGAGTTATGGCATTCAAGCATTCTCTCGCCTAAGTCATTTCAAGAAAGATCTGGAGTGAAGAGATTAGGAAATGTATTTTTCTTGTGTGTCTATGTATATCATGAGGAGATGTGAGGTCTTTCTTTCCCTAATAAAAATCGTGACCAAAGTTCTCTAATATCCATAAACAGAAGGAATTTTCTCATGCTTTATTGCTGAGATAATCTTAGGTCTTTTTGATGGAAAGAGTGAGAAGTTTAAAATCAGGAAATGAGGGTTTGGACCCCAAGACCAACACTTCTTCCTCAGTTTAGTGAGAACCTCGGTGTGAGCCTTCATCACGCTCATTGCAAAAGGGAAATAATCATCTTCTTCCCAACTACTTCACAGGGTGGATATAAGAATAATAATGTTTGTGGAAGTGCTTTGAAGCATCATGTCAAAACATCACCTTACCACATAATAATCTCATAGGGAAGTAAAGTTCATTCTTTATGAAGAAAATAGAACATAAGCTCCAATATAGTGGGCTATATGGAACCAGCATTCTAGTATTCAGACATTTATGAGGGACCCACCCCCAGTTTCCTTCTATTTGTGAAGGGAACCACACCCTGTCCAAGCTATTTTGTAGGATAAAAAAATGGCACTTGCATGAAAAACTGTGTATTCTGGATGTTATATGTAAGTGGTGAATCCCAAATTTTACTCCTGAAATCATTATTACACTATATGTTGATTAACTTGGATTTAAATAAAATTTAAAGATTAAAAACAAAACCTATGTATTACCTAGAAAATACCACTTCAGGTTATCTGATTCTACTCTTTCCTTGTCTTTAAGCTGTTTTGCAACTGTGTATATTGTGAATAACTGAAAAAATGCAAGATTATTCTTATCTATAAATATGCAAGTTCTGTCTTGCCCTGCAGAGATTCAATTGTCTTTCTACCCACTCTCATGAAAAATTAGTTTTGCCACCATTTATATATTTGAATATTCCTGGTCTATAAATATGCTTTTTTTATTTTTTTGAATCACATTTATTCGTTCATCACATTTACCTGATTCCTTAGTGAGTTAAAAATCTTTATCTAACACATGTTCATTTTTGTATCTGTATGAGAATAACCAATTTACTCTTTTTTGGAAATTCTCTCTGAGCAGTTTTCCCCTTCTTAATTTACTTCACATATTTTTGCTGGCAACTACTCTGTTAAAGAGGTCACCAGAGTACTTGGCACACTGCAGGATACTGTGAATCTAGTTTCCTCCCCCAGACCAGCTCCAGCCAGCCCATAACAAATACTCAATAAAGGATATTGAAATAATTTTAAAATGTCTCTCCCTAGAGGTGGTAACTTGTAGTATAGTAATTTCTACTCTTGTAAAGGCCTTCCAACTAGAGCCTAGACAGTGCTGGTGACACTGAAGACATCTGATTGATGTTTGATGGATGAGTGAATGAACTTACAGTGAGCTTCTGAGGGACCCACAGTCTACTGATGCTCATGTGAAGGTAGACCACCCAAGCGTGCACAGTTCCCCACCCTTGGGAGACATGCAATCCATACCCAGCGATGGACTTCTAAGGCATGGCGTATATAAAAAGTCAACATATATATTCAATCCTTTTCAATGAAATCACCTCTCTGCATCAGCAAAACATTGTTGAAACAGTGAATCTTTGGTATCTTTTCTTGAATGGTTAGATTCCCAAAGTAAAAAAAAAAAAAATCATTCTTCTAATTATTTAACTTTTTCCTTGGTCCAGTAAATTAAATTTCTGTCATTATTTCCAGGAGTTGATGTCATCCTTGCTCCCCTGCTAATATTCTTATTCAATTATAATCAACCGCAAACATTGGGTTCATTTTTGTCAAATAGATTCTAACACAATCTCTATCTCACAGATACTGACAAGAACACCAACATGACCATTGGGTTTCTTTCATAAAATGGAAAATAAGAGTTATGTTACAAATTTTCTAGGCCCTGTGCACTGTGAGAAAAATCTATGGCTACAAAGATAATTTAGTATAGAGAATTGCATATAAATCTTACCAAAAAAAATTGAAAGACACTACATACTTAGAATGAACGGCAAATCATTGTCTCCAAAAGGGAGCTGGCATAAACCTTGAAGAGATTTATTAATAATGTCCACATCTGCCCTGAAACCCTCTCAACACCAGGGGGAATGAATTATTCCTCACTGACCATGCTATAAATACAGCTGGCGGGAGAGGGAGTTTTACGACTTCAGAATGACCATGTGGATTACTGCAAAATTTGTTCCCAAAACCAGAGGGAATTAAATTAGCTGTGCTGAGAGTCTCAGAAGTTTGAAATGTGCTATTGTGCCGATATTATGTGTCACAACTGATGTAGTCAGTCCAGCAATTTTCAGCTATAAGAAGTGAAAAAATATTGCTAAATTGGCTATTTTAATTAGCCAATTTGTAGATGTCCATGACAACTGGCACACGATACACAAACTCAAAATCAGATCATGCCTTTCAGTAGTAGTGTTCTGGGAGGAAGGAGCCTTGAACATAAATAACTAGGCAAGTAACCACATGTGGGAAATGCTCAGTAAAAGAAGAAAAGGAGAAATAAAGAGATGTGTTGAGTGGGAGAGAGATTAAATTCAGCGTGGCTTTGGGAGACTTTCTGAGGGAAGGGAATTTGAGCTGCGCCATCAGTATACCATAGTTATGTGGAGATGAAAAGTCGAGCCTACTGAGAGTAGGGCACAGCATTGGCATACACCTGGAAGAGAGATGAAAGAAAAGTAGGCAGAAAGGAAATAGCTTTCTGTGTCAATGTCCTCTGTGTACACACCTACCTTACTTTATGGATTTCTCCTTGGTAAGGCTATCTTTTGGGGGATAATCACCACAAAATCACCGTGGGTGGAGACTATACAGGGGATGATGAACATAAGTACCCAGATATGGGAAGTCATCGGAATATGAACTGAAAGTAGCAGGGACTCAATTTTTGGTAAGAACAAGGGTTTTAAAACTTTATAAATCCTTCAGCCATTTTGAGTTAATTTTTGTGTATGGTGTAAGAAAGTGGTCTAGTTTCATTCTTCTGCATGTTGCTATCCAGTTCTCCCAGCACCACCTGCTAAAGAGGCAGTCTTTTTTCCATCGCATACTCTTTCCTGCTTTGTCAGAAATTAATTGGCCGTATAATTTGTGAGCCCAGTTCTGGGTTCTCTATTCTATTCCATTGGTCTATGTGTCTGTTTTTGTGCCAATACCATAGTGTCTTGATGATGACAGCTTTGTAGTAGAGGCTAAAGTCTGGGATGGTGATGCCTCCCGTTTTGGTTTTCTTCTTCAATATGACTTTGGCTATTCGTGGTCTTTTGTGTTTCCATACGAATTTGAGGATAGTTTGTTCTAGCTTTGAGAAGAATGTTGGTGCAATTTTGATGGGGATTGCATTGAATGTGTAGATTGCTTTGGGTAGTAATGACATTTTCACAATGTTTATTCTTCCGATCCATGAACAGGGAATGTGAGACAGGAAACCATCAAAACCCTTGAGGAGAAAGTAGGAAAAAACCTCCTAGACCTCCACAGCAGCAATTTCCTACTCAACACATCCCCGAAGGCAAGGGAAATGAAAGCAAAACTGAACTCTTGGGACTTCATCAAGATAAAAAGCTTCTGCACTGCAAAGGAAACAAGAAAACTAATAGGCAACCAACAAAATGGGAAAAGATAGATGCGACTGACATATCAGATAAAGGGCTAGTATCCAAAATCTACAAGGAACTCACCAAACTTCACACCCACAAAACAAATAACCCAGTGAAGAAATGGGCAGAAGACATGAACAGACACTTCTCCAAAGAGGACATCCAGATGGCCTACAGGCACATGAAATGATGCTCAACATCACTTATCACCAGGGAAACACAAATCAAAACCACACTGAGATACCACCTCACGCCAGAGTAGCTAAAATGAACAAATCAAGAGACTATAGATGCTGGCGAGGTGTGGAGAGACGGGCACCCTCCTACACTGTTGGTGGGAATGTAAACTGGTGCAGCCGCTCTGGAAAACAGCGTGGAGATTCCTCAAAAAACTATCCATAGAACTCCCTTATGACCCAGCAACAGCACTGCTAGGATTTACCCGAGAGATATAGAAATGCTGAGGCATAGGAGCACATGTACCCCAATGTTCATAGCAGCAATGTCAACAATAGCCAAAACATGGAAGAAGCCGAAATGTCCATCACCTGATGAGTGGATCAAGAAGACGCAGTATATATACACAATGGAGTACTACATGGCAATG
>PJEM01021852.1:0-10435 GCA_004023845.1 Helogale parvula | reverse complement strand
CCTCTTCCCCTCCCCATGGTCCTCCATTAGGTTTCTCCTGTTCTCCTGTTAGACATATGAGTGCAAACATATGGTATCTTCTCTGCCTGACTTATTTTGCTTAGCATGACACCCTCGAGGTCCATTCACCTGCTACAAATGGCCATATTTCATTCTTTCTCATTGTGTGTGTGTGTGTGTGTGTGTGTGTGTGTGTATATATATATATATATATATATATATATATATATATATAACCCACATCTTCTTGATCCATTCAGCAGGTGATGGACATTTAGGCTCTTTCCATGATTTGGCTATTGTTAACAGTGCTGCTATACATTGGGGTACATGTGCCCCTGTGCATCAGCACTTCTATATCCCTTGGGTAAATCCCTAGCAGTGCTATTGCTGGGTCATAAGGGAGTTCTATGGATAGTTTTTTGAGGAGCCTCCACACTGTTTTCCAGAGCGGCTGCACCAGTTTACATTGCCACCAAAAGTGTAGGAGGGTGCCTGTCTCTCCACACCCTCGCCAGCATCTGTAGTCTCCTGATTTGTTCATTTTAGCCATTCTGACTGGCATCAGGTGGTATCTCAGTGTGGTTTTGATTTGAATTTCCCTGATGTTGAGTGATGTTGAGCATCATTTCATGTGCCTGTAGGCCATCTGGATGTCCTCTTTGGAGAAGTGTCTGTTTACGTCTTCTACCCATTTCTTCTCTGGGTTATTTGTTTTTCAGGTGTGGAGTTTTGTGAGTTCCTTGTAGATTTTTGATACTAGCCCTTTACCTGAAATGTCATTTGCAACTATCTTTTCCCATTCTGTCAGTTGCCTATTAGTTTTCTTGATTGTTTCCATTGCAGTGCAGAAGGTTTTTATCTTGATGAAGTCCCAAGAGTTCAGTTTTGCTTTAATTTCCCTTGCCTTTGGGGATGTGTCGAGTAGGAAATTGCTGCTGTTGAGGTCAAGGAGGTTGATTCCTACTTTCTCCTCTAGGGTTTTTATGGTTTCCTGTCTCACATTCAGGTCCTTCAGCCATTTTGAATTTATTTTTGTGTATGGAGTAAGAAAGTGGTCTAGTTTCATTCTTCTGGATGTAGCTATCCAGTTCTCCCAGCACCACCTGCTAAAGAGGCAGTCTTGTTTCCATCGGATACTCTTTCCTGCTTTGTCAAAAATTAATTGGCCATACATTTGTGGGCCCAGTTCTGGGTTCTCTATTCTATTTCATTGGTCCATGTGTCTGTTTTAGTGCCAATACCATACTGTCTTGATGATGACAGCTTTGTAGTAGAGGCTAAAGTCTGGGATTGTGATGCCTCCCATTTTGGTTTTCTTCTTCAATATGACTTTGGCTATTCAGGGTCTTTTGTGGTTCCATACGAATTTGAGGATAGTTTGCTCTAGCTTTGAGAAGAACGCTGGTGCAATTGTGATGGGGATTGCATTGAATGTGTAGATTGCTTTGGGTAGTAATGACATTTTCAAAATGTTTATTCTTCCGATCCATGAGCATGGAATGTTTTTCATTTCTTGGTGTCTTCTTCGATCTCGTTCATAAGTTTTCTATAGTTTTCATCATATAGGTCTTTTATATCCTTGGTTGGGTTTACTCCTAGGTATTTTATGGTTTTTCGTGCAATTGTGAATGGGATCTGTTTCTTGATTTCTCTTTCTGCTGCTTCATTCTTGTTGTATAGGAGTGCAACTGATTTCTGTACATTGATTTTGTACCCTTCAATTTTACTGAATTCATTGATCAGTTCTAGAAGGCTTCTAGTGGAGTCTGCCAGGTTTTCCATGTAGAGTATCATATCATCTGCGAAAAGTGAAAGTTTGACTTCTTCTTTGCCAATGCTGATGCCTTTTATTTCCTTTTGTTGTCTGATTGCTGATGCTAGGACTTCCAGCACTATGTTAAACAACAGTGGTGAGAGTGGACATCCCTGTCGTGTTCCTGATCTCAGGGGGAAAGCTCTCAGTTTTTCCACATGGAGGATGATATTAGCTGTGGGTTTTTCATAAACTGCTTTTATAATGTTTAGGTAGTTCCTTCTATTCCAACTTTCTCAAGGGTTTTTATTAAGAAAGGGTGCTGTATTTTGTCAAATACTGTTTCTGCATCTATCAACAGGATCAAATGGTTTTTATCTTTTCTTTTGTTAATGTGTTGTTTCACATTGATGGATTTGCGAATATTGAACCAGCCCTGTAACCCAGGAATGAATCCCACTTGATCATGATGGATAATTCTTTTTATTTGCTGTTGAATTCGATTTGCCATTATCTTGTTGAGTATTTTTGCATCTGTATTTATTAAGGATATTGGCCTGTAGTTCTCTTGTTTGGCTGGGTCTCTGTCTGGTTTGGGTAGCATGGTGATGCTGGCTTCGTAGAATGAGTTTGGAAGTTTTCCTTCTATTTCTATTTTTTGGAATAGTTTGAGAAGAATGCTTTAATGCTCTGCTTTAAATGTCTGGTAGAATTCCCCTGGGAAGCCGTCTGGTCCTGAGCTCTTATTCATTGGGAGATTTTTGATAACGGATTCAATTTCTTCACTGGTTATCAGTCAATTCATGCTTTCTATCTCTTCCCGTTTGAATTTTGGCAGTGCATGTGCATTTAGGAATTTGTCCATTTCTTCTAGAGTTTCCAGTTTGTTGGCATTTAGTTTTTCATAGTAATCTCTGATGATTGCTTGTATTTCTAATGGATTGGTTGTAATAGATCCTTTCTCATTCATGATTTTGTCTATCTGTTGCTCTCTCTTTTCTTTCTAAGGAGCCTGGCTAGAGGTTTATCAATTTTGTTTATTTTTTCAAAAAACCAACTCTTGGTTTTATTGATCTGCCTGACTGTCTTTTTGGATTCTATATTGTTTGTTTCTGCCCTGATTTTTATTATTTTTTTTCTACTACTGGGTTTTGTGTGCTCTTGCTGCTTCCCTTCTAGTTCCAGTAGGTGCTCTGTTAGATTTTGAATTTGTACTTTTTCTAGTTTGTTGAAATAGGCCTGGATTGCAATATACTTTCCTCTTAGGACTGCCTTTGCTGCGTCCCAGAGAGTTTGGATTGTATTTTCGTTCTCATTTGTTTCCATATATTTTTAAATTTCTTCTCTAGTTGCCTGATTAGTCCAATCATTCTTTAGTAGGGTAGTTTTTAACCTCCAAATTTTTGAAGGGTTTTCAGACTTTTCCCTGTGGTTAATTTCAAGTTTCATAGCATTGTGATCTGAAAGTGTGCATGGTATGATCTCTATTCGTTTAGACTTATGGAGGGCTGCTTTATGCCCCAGTATGTGATCTATCTTGTAGAATGTGCCATGTGCACTTGAAAAGGTGAATTTCCTAACTTCAGGATACAGAGTTCTAAATATATCTATCAATTCCATCTGTTCCAGTGTGCCATTCAGGTACATTGTTTCTTTAGTGGTTTTCTGTCTGGTTAATCTATCCATTGTTGCCAGTGGAGTATTAAAGTCTTCTGCAATTAGCACATTCTTATCAATAAGATTGTTTCTGTCTGTGATTCATTGTTTTATGTATTTGGGTGCTCCCGAATTCAGCAATAGATGTTTATAATTATTAGCTCTTTCTGATGGAGCGACCCTGTAATTATTATATAACGTCCTTCTTCATCTCTTATTATTGCCTTTACTTTAAAGTCCAGTTTGTCTGATATATGTATGGCTACTCCAGCTTTCTTTTGGCTTACTGTTGCATGGTAGATATTTCTCCATTCCTTTACTTTCAACCTGAAGGTATCATCAGGTCTAAAATGAGTCTCTTGTAGTAAGCTAATAGATGGATTTTGTTTTTTTTAATCCATTTTGCTACCCTATGTCGTTTGGTTGGAGCATTCAGTGTTATTCTTGAAAAATGTGAGTTTAGATTCATTGTGTTCCCTGTAGAGTGCATGTTTGTAGTGATGTCCATGGTACCTTTATTCCTTGCTGTGTTTCCCTCATAGAGTCCCTCTTAGGATTTCTTGTAGGGCTGGTTTGGTGGTCATGAAGTCTCTCAATTTTTGTTTATTTGGGAACATCTTTATCTCCTTCTATTTTGAATTACAGGCTTGCTGGATAAAGGATTCTTGGCTGCATGTTTTTTCTGTTCATCACCTTGAAGATTTCCTGCCATTCCTTCCTGGCTTGCCAAGTTTCATTAGATAGGTCTATAACCACTCTGATAGGTTTCCCTTTGTATGTGAGGGTCCTTTTATCCCTAGCTGCTTTCAAAATTCTCTCTTTATCTTTATATTTTGCCAGTTTCACTATGATATGTCGTGCTGAAGGCCGATTCAAATTCCGTCTTAAGGGGGTTCTTTGTGCCTCTTGAATTTGAATGTCTATTTCTTTCCCAAGATTTTGGAAATTCTCAGTTATAATTTGGTCTAGTATCCCTTTAGGACTTTTCTTTCTGTCTTCCTCTTCAGGAATTCCTATGATACGGATATTGTTCCATTTGATTGTATCACTCAGGTCTCAAATTCTCCTTTCCTGCTCCTGGATCAATTTCTCTCTCTCTCTCTCTCTCTCTCTCTCTGGCTTCATCTTTTGCTATAACTATGTCTTCTACACTTGATCTTAGCCAAAAGGCCGAGAAGCGATATATAACTATGTCTTCTAATTCAACTATTCTTCTCTCTGCCTCTTCAATCCTTGAGGTTGTTGCCTCCATTTTATTATTCACCTCATTTATAGCCTTTTTAAACTTGTCACACCTATTTTCAAAGTCCCTAGACATTGTCTCAGTTGCTTCTCTGATGCTTTTTTCAAACCCAGCGATTAATTTTATAACAAGTTTTTAAAATTCTTGTTCCATTATGTTGTTACATTTGTTTTTAACAGTTCTGTGACTGCGACTTCTTCCTGGAGATTCTTCAGGGGAGAGTTCCTTTGTTTTGTCATTTTGGCTAGTTTTCCATTTCTTGTAAGTTTTAAAAAGATTGTTGCGCACTGTGCACCTGTTAGTATTAGTCTGTTAAAGGAGGCTTATTGGCTGTCCAGGTCCTGTCGTTTCAGGAAATATTCTTTTAATGGTGTCTCTCAGTTTCTCTTGTTGTGCTTTTGATCATTTTATCTTTCCTACTCAGCGGTATTTGGGACTCATCGTCATGTGTACTTCGGCTTGTTTCTTGGGGTAGCCCTGAGAAGGGAAACAGACAGAGAGGGAACAGAAACACGCAAACACACAGACAAATCAAACAAACAAATTAAAAGAAGGAAAGGAAGAAAAGAAAATGGAGAGGAAAGAGAAGAAAAGAAGAGAAGAAAAATAAATAAATAAAGGGTGACAGAGACAACGAAGGACAGTGGGCAGTCTAAAAGTGTATAACCAGTTGAGGGGAGAGATCAGGATGAGATACGGGAGAATATATCTGGATGGCAAGAGGAAGAAAAAAAAGAGGGAGAAAGGAAAAAGGAAAATAAGGAGTAAAAATTTTAAGAAATTTTAAGTCAAAAAGGTAATAATAATAAAAAATAAGTACAAAAGAAAAAAAAGCAACAGCTCCCCGTCCCCCTCCCCACCATCTCCCAGCCCCCAACCAGGATCGAGATCATGTAGGGAGAGGGAACAGTTTCTCTTGGCGTGCTGAGATTCGCACTGATGCTGCCCAAGGCACTGGGTGCTGCTGGAAATGAGCTGCGCGCTCCTGCAGCTGAAGCGTATGCCCCCACCGCCGCCAACTCCCTGCCGGGACCATTTAGGGGTGGGGGCTAAGTTTTCCTTGTTGGCACCCGGGATTCGGGATTCACACGGCTAACGCTGGAGGCAGGAGAGATGCGCTTTGGAAATGAGGTGTGTGCTCCCACTCCTGTAGCCAAGGTCAAAGTGTGCACCCCTGGCGCTGCTGCCAACTCCCTGCCTGGATGGTGCAGGGGTGGAGGATGTTTTATCCCTTGTGCCACCCACGTTCAGGATGTGAGCTACCCAGCAGTTATATATGGAGTGAGAGTTTTTCTCTCTGAGCGGGGTTAACGTTCTTTATCTCTTCTCTAGAGACAGTATTATGAGCGTGTTCAGTTTCTCTTTATCTTCCCTTTGTCTCTCAGGGGCTCTGCGCGCTTGCCCTGTTGTGGGCTGGGGCTCCCACCTCCCCTGCCCATCTCGGGCTGGCCCATTTTCCAATCTCCCCAGTTTGCACTCACTCACTCAGGCATCTTTGAAGTTGTCTTCTTTCTGGAGTCTGTATTTTCTCCTTCCACTCTTGCAGATGAGAGTAATATCCTTCTCAGTTCGATAGATGGGGCAGAGGAAGTTTACAGAGCTCCCTTTCTCTCTGCCATCTTGGCTCTTCCTCCTCCGCAGTTGGTGTTTTGATAATGATTGCCATAAGTGTATATAAGACTTTGGGTAGTATAGACATTTTAAAAATATTTGTTCTTCCAATCCATGAGCATGGAATGTCTTTCCATTTCCTTGTTTCATATTCCATTTCTTCACCAGTGTTTTATAGTTTTCAGAATAAAGGTCTTTCACCTCTTTCATTAAGTTTATTCCTAGGTATCAAAATTTGTTCTCAGCCACTAGTCCTATGACAGATCCCCTGAAATGCTGAGGTGGTTAGGTGTTGTGTGTTAGAGCTGCTGGGAGCACAAGGCTGGGCGCAAATATGTGAGGTCCAGACGGCTGGACAGAACTAGGGCTGAAGTGTGATGGTGGCTGGGGCATACAGTTAAGTGAGGTACAGTGACTCGGCACAGTGTGCAGTGGCAGTTGTGCACTTGGTAGCTGGGATGGTGTGTGAGGGTGGGGTGTAATGGATGTGCACAGGGTGGCTATTCAGGGTGAACGTGAAGATTTAACAAAATTTGGCCTGAGCCCAAGACTGAGGCCAGCAAGCTTGGAATGGGCTAGTCCTTAGAAGAACTTGTGAGCATGGTGCACTGCTAACAGGTCAGGCAGCAACATGGGCCGCCCTGCCTCCTGCTGGTAGCTGTGTGTTTATGCTGGGAGCAAGGGAGAAAAATGGTTCCTGCCTGCGCCATCATTTTCAATGAAGTCCCTCAACATTCTCCAAAATCAGATGAACAGATCTGTATTTCATTTGCCCCTGGTGTTGTATAAACTGCTGTTTTTATGTTGCCTCTCTTTGCAGGCTGCTGTATCTTTAAGGGAAGTGATCCAGCTATAATTGCTTACTCAGTGCTGAGTCAGCTGACTCCCAAAGCTCCAAGTTCCAAGTCCCACAGGTTGTACAAAGTTATAAATTTCAGCCTGTCTGGTTTCCAAAACCAAACATTATGTGGATTACTCTTCCCTGTGTGAGCTCCCTGGTATGAGGACCTATTTTTCTACCCTCTCCACGGGCACAGCTCCCTCCCTCTGTGGGTAGCCTTCCACCACCTTTCAGACCCTCCTAAAGCTCTTACACACAGCTTCCTCTCTATATTGAGTTATGGAGTTTGTTCTACTAGTCTTCAGATCACTCTTCAGTTTATTGACTTGGATGTGGATAATATCTGGTTGAAAACCTGGAATGGGATGAACTCAGGATCTTCTTCCCATCTTCCCACGCTCCTCTCCTCTTTTAGATACGAACTTTGTATCAAACTTATAGACATTACTTACACTTTCAAACCTGTCTTTTATAGTGCTTAGTGCTGTTTCTGAGGCTAGGAATCTGAGATAGAGGAAGACAAACATGGAGATGGGTATGTGCCACAAGACCTCTAAGTGTGCCTGGAGTTTACTTCCAGGGTGCTTGGAGGAGACTGTGAATTCAAGCCAGCCAAGGATACATGAAACACGGTTTCAGGCTCAGCTTGCACTTGAAAATCAAGATTTTTTACTTGAAAAACTATTAAATATGCTGGCTTATGTTTGTATGTAACTCATTTCCTCTTATCCACCCAGTGTTGAATTTGAGATGATAACACTCTAGTTAATCAGGAAGTATCTTTATTTTTAATTTTTATTTATTTAATTATTTAACTACAATTTTTAATGTTTGTTTACTTTTGAGAGAAACAGAGTGCAAACGGGAGAGAGGAAGAAAGAGAGAGAGAGAGAGAGAGAGAGAGAGAGAGAGAATCTGAAGCAAGCTCCAGGCTCTGAGCTATCATCACAAAGCCCGATGTGGAGCTTGAGCTAATGAACTGTAAGAACATGACCTGAGCTGATGTTAGATGTTTAACTGACTGGGCCACCCAGGTGTCCCTCTTTTATGTTTACTTACTTTTGAGAGAGAGAAAGCAGAGGCAGGAGGAGGTGGGGGAGAGAGAGAGAGAGAGAGAGAGAGAGAGAGAGAATCCCAAACAGGCTTTGCAGGGTCAGCAGAGAGCCCAATGTGGGGCTCAAACTCACAAACCACTCAATTGAAGTCCAATGCCCAACCAACTGAACCCGAGTGGTGCTTTTGCAAGGTGGTGACAATTAAGGTTTTATTTCTCTGGAAAATTATATTTAAATGTGAATTTGTTTTGGTATTTATCAGCTTTTACAGCAAAACAATTCCTTCTATTGTGGCTTCTATACCATGGAGTGAGAGTTAGGCAACGCTTAGTATCTTCCCTTTGGCTCTCTCACGGTCTTGAAACTCTTCAGGTCAAGCCAACCTTTGTCATGGGATGAGGGCTAGCAGCATTAATTGTGCAGAAAGAGAATAGAGGTACTTTCTACCAATTTTTGACCCTGGTAGAAAGGGAAGGGTAGAAATGCTCATGGAGGTGGGTGGGGGTGGAGCTGAGTGATGAATTTTGAAAAGATGAAGACATCTGACTTCTAAATCAAGATGGTGCAGTTTTATAAAACCAATATGTTTCTATATATTAACTAACTAGAATTTAAATAAAATTTTGAAAAAAGTTTAAAATTTTTCCATAGGAGAGATAAACTCCAGACTGGAGCTAGTTGAAGAGTAAACTGATTTAAACCACACAAAGACCCCACTAAAAAGGAGAATTAGGAGTCAGTATTCCTGATGAACCTGGTTGTACAAATTCTCAAAAAGATACTAGCAAATATCTAGTATGCTAAAAAATAATTAAAACTAGCAAATATTTAATACATTAAAAAGCAGTACATTAAAAGAATTATTCACCATGGTCAAGTGGGATTTATTCTTGTACTGCAAGGGTAGTTCAGTATTTGCAACTCAATCAACATGATATAGCACATTAATAAAAGAAAAGATAAGAAACATATGATCCTGTCAATAGATGTAGAAAGAACATTTGAAAAAATACAGCATCATTCTTGATAAAAAATCATCAACAAAGTAAGGATAGATGGCATATATCTCAATACCATAAAGGCCATAATAAAAGACCCACAGCTAATATCATTCTCATGGGGAAAAACAGAAAGCCTTTCCCCTATAGTCAGGAACAATACAAGGATGATCATTCTCAGTGCAGTACTATTTAACATAGTACTGGAAGTCTTAGCCTCAGTAACAAAAAGAAATAACAGGTATACAAATTGTCTAGGAAGAAGTCAAACTTTCACTATTTGCAGATGACATAATACTCCTTGGAAAAAACCCAAAAGACTCCACCAGGAAACTGCTAGAACGGATACATGAATTCAGCAAAGTCACAGGGT
Source organism: Helogale parvula (assembly GCA_004023845.1). Lineage (NCBI taxonomy): Eukaryota > Metazoa > Chordata > Mammalia > Carnivora > Herpestidae > Helogale > Helogale parvula. The sequence continues at coordinate 902 of PJEM01021852.1, read as the reverse complement.
ATAAAATCAACATGCAGAAGTCTGTTGCATTTCTGCAAACCAATAATAAAACAATAGAAAAAGAAATTAAGGAATCAATAATCCCATTTACAATTGTACTAAAAATAATGATACTTAAGAATAAACCTAACTAAAGAGGTAGAAGATTTGTACTCTGAAAACTATAGAAGACTTATGAAAGATAATGAAGAGGACAAAAAGAAATGGAAAAACATTCCATGATCATAGAGTAGAAGAACAAACATTGTTAAAATGTCTATATTACCCAAAGCAGTCTACACATTTAATACAATCCATATCAAAATACCATAAGCATTTTTCACAGAGCTAGATCAAATAATCCTAAAAGACCCTGAATAGTCAAAGTAATCCTGAAAAATAAAAACAAAACTGGGGGGTATCATGATTCCGTATTTCCAATTATATTACAAAGTTGTAGTCATTAATACAGTATGGTACTGGCCCAAAAACATACCCACTGATCAAGGGAACTAAATAGAAAACTCAGAAATGGACCCACAACTATATGGCCAACTCATCTTTATAAAACAGGAAAGAATATCCAATGGAAAAAAGATGATTCTTAGTAAGTGGTGTTAGGAAAGTGAACAATGACATGCAGAGAATGAAACTGGACCACTTTCTTATGCCATTCACAAAAATAAATTTAAAAATGGGTTAAACCTCTAGCCAGGCTCCTCAGGAAAAAAAAGAGAGAGCACTCAGATAGACAAAATCATGAACGAAGAAGGATCTATTACAACCAACCCCTTAGAAATACAAGCAATCATCAGAGATTACTATGAAAAACTATATGCCAACAAACTGGACAACACAGAAGAAATGGACAAATTCCTAAATACACATGCACTACCAAAATTCAAACAGGAAGAGATAGAAAG
>PJEM01021851.1:0-10436 GCA_004023845.1 Helogale parvula | reverse complement strand
TCTCTCTCTCCCTCCTTCTCTCTGCCCCTCCCCTGCCATCTCTCTTCCTCTCTTTCACAAAATAAATAAACATTTTTTAAAAAGAACTTCTGAAAAGAAATATAGTATATATTCCATTTTAGCGTTTGATTATTCCAATACAACCTTGTCAGTATTTCTCAAGGTGGGTTTGTGGCATTTTGCCCACTTTGGAAGCGAGACTTATAAAGTACTGATTGACTGGAAATATTAATATAAATTGAGATTATTCGTTTTGAAGACCACTTAGTCATCAGAAACCATTTACCTCTTAAGACTGTAGCTTTGGGACCAGTGCTGAGAAAAGTTCAGAGAATAGCGAGTCCGCAGCTATTGCTCAGTTTGGATGGACTGTTGGATAGTAAATAAAATACCTGAACTGGAAGACCGGGAAGAAACTGGGATCTGGGCATTTTGTAAGATCATGATTTTTTTTATATTTACTGATTTGTCCTGCTTAAAGATAACCCAAAATAAGAAAATGGGGATTAAACATACTCTCTTAAAATCACACTTTTTATCTGTGTAACCTTTGGAGCATATTTAGGGTATGTACTGATTCACAACTCTGATACTTTCCCTTCATTTTTATAGAATAAAGAGTGAATATTTGTTAGGGCCCATATCAAAACTTCCATCCGTCTGCAAAAGCCTGTTGACTTTACCTGCAAATTAATAAATAAACATTAATTTTAAGGCTTAAAGCCGTGGGAAGGCAGGTACAGAAGTGGTAATGTTGATGGTACAAAATAAGTTTGGAAAGTTATGTAGCAATGAATTAATGAAGGGCTTTTTATAGTCACTCAGTTTTCCACTGCTGCTGTAACAATTTACCGTAAACTTAGTGCCTTAAAACAATATCTGTGTGTTACGTCACAGTTTCTGTGCGTCAGAGGTGTGGGCACAGTGTGGCCTGGCCGGGTTCTCTCCTTAGGGTCTCGCAAGGCCAAAACCAAGGGGTTGGCAGGACTGTGTTTATTACCAGAAGCTCTGGAGACGAATCCCCTTTCTGGCTCATTCAGGATGGTGGCAGAATTCTGCTCCTTCTCCTGCCTCCCCCGTGGCCATCTTCATCTTCAAGCCAGTAGTGATCTATCCGGCTCTCTCATGCTTGGAATCTCTTGATTTCCTCCTTTGCTGCTGCCTTGAGAAACTTCGCTGCTTTTAACAGCCCATATGATTAGATTAGGCTCAGTGAGTGACACTCTCTGTCTGAAGGTCAACAGTGCCACATGACATAATATAATCTTGAGAGAAGCACCAGGGGACGAAGATCGTGGGGACCAAAATTGTGCCTTCCACAGTCATAAAGAGTTCAGGCTTTTTTCTTAAGGGCTTTATGCGATTTTCAGCTGAGGAGTGATATGGTCACATTTGTGTTTTGTAACAATCACTGTGGCTGTAATGTAGACAAGAGTCCATTTGAGGCCACCCGGAAGTTATGGGAAACCATTTGAAGGAGTGTCAATTGGGATTTCGGTTCTGCAGATAACAGAAATCATGCTAGCTATGTTCAGAAGAAAGGGACTTAATGCAGGAGGAAAGGTGCTTACAAACATTTTTGAAATGACTGTGTCCCTAGGATTACCTTTAGAACGGTGCCGCAGACTGGCCCCCCAGTGGCACTGCAGCCTCTGGCAGAGTCCGAGATGGAGCTCATGAAGCTGCTGTCCTTGGTGGTGGATCACGGCACCTTAGCTGGTCTGGGGTCAGCAAACTGCTGACGTCGACCCTGGAAATGCGGTGTTGGTAATTAGGGAGACTGTGCCCAAACTGTTCCCACACCGTCTGCTAGATCTATTATGTCTGTCCCCAGGACTGTTGAATGTACCTGGTAGAAACTGAAGTGCATCTGCAAAGAAGTGTGGGAAATGTAGTTTGCAGCTTTCCAGTCTTGGCAGGCCAGGAGGAAGGCATTCCAGAGGAGGTTGATGCAGATACTGAGGAAGCTCATCCACGGAAAACTCTAGCACTCCCGGTTATTAAGGATAGTGGCTCGAATCTGCAAGGCAAGTGGGCAAGAGAGATGCACATAGTTTCATTAAACGTTTAGGAATAGAATTGGTAGATCGTGGCAATTGATGGAATGGGAGAGGTGGGAGGAGGGATAGGAAGGAATCAGGATGGCTGTCTGGTTACTGGCTGGGTGGGTGGATAGTTTCTGGTGCCATTTACTGACATAAGAAAGACCAAAAGAAAGATGGGTGGGGGGTGGCAGTGAATTATTTCTGGATATGTTGATTTTGAGACAATTGTAGGGCCTTAGAGTGTCCTAATTGTGGGTCATTTATAGGTCATTTGTAGATAGTCTTGGCCAGTTGTAGCAAGTAGGCTAGTTTCTGGCTGTGGGTCATAGTTCTGTGTATACATATGTTTATGGTTGAGATTAATTCAGTTGGCCATAATGTCGGGTATAAATAAGGCTAAGACTATATAATTATCATTTTAAGTTTTAGCTTTAATATTTAAGTAGATTTAGAGCTTACCAGTAGCTCTTTAATCTCATTGTTGAGCGTATTTTCTTTTTCAGAAGGACTCATGGGTGCCCTATTCCCTAAGTTCTTCTTGTTACAGAATAATTGACTCTTTTTTTTTTAATGTTATTTATTTTTAAAGGAGAGAGAGAGCACGCGCGTGCGCGAGCGAGCAGGGGAGGAACAGAGAAAGAATCCCAGGCAGACTCCTTGCTGTCAGAACAGAGCCCAACACGAGGCTTGAACTCACCAACCGTGAGATCATGACCTGAACCGAAATCAAGAGTCGGATGCTTAACCCATCGAGCCCCCCAGGCACCCAGAATAATTGCTGTTTAAATGTATTTCTGTGCAAAACTTGGCCAGGTGTAATATTCCTGGTCCCGCTTTCTGATTGATTGATTGATTTGGTGAGCGTTGGTGTTGTTTTGCTCCTCCATTTGTGTCATCGGCTCTGCAGTTTTTCTTTTCATCTCATTCTGCTGGCATTCGACTTTGAGCTCTTGTTTTATCATGTTCATGGATGTATTAAGTCCCAGGCCACTTTCCTTCGGTTATGTTTTCTTTCAGATTGAGTTCTGCCTCTGCCTTTTCCTTACTTTGTGTTTCTTTCTTTTCTTCCTTTTGCTGTGGGATGTGCTTCGTTGCCATTTTGTGTCTTCTCGCTTTGGCTTGAAAGTGGGCGCCTCTCTCCAGACTGTGTCTCTACTGAAACACGGTATAAGTAAACTCTCCTTGACCCTTCACCATTGTTTCCTCTGTCCCTCCTGGGCAGAGTTTGAGAGTGAGAGCTGAGGCATAACGATTCTACTTTTCCGTAGTCTGAAGGGAAAGCATCTCTGGAGCTGGGTTAGCTTTTATCTGGCCTCGTGGGTTCTGCTGTCTTTTCTGAGATTTTGTTAAATTATCATAGCCCAGTTTCTCTTGTTTGAAGACATAGATGAGGAGATGGGGGTAGAGTTTGAATCATTGCACTTTTTCAGTTTGGAGCCTTAGAAAATTTCAGGCCCTGGTAGTTTTGCCTTTTGTTTGTTTGCGCTTGTTTTGTTTTGGTCTGTTTTCCTTTGCTGAGATCTTGACATCTTGGCAGTGGGCTGTAGTGGCTTCTCGCCCCATGGTGTTTCCTCAGTCTTTCTCCTGCTAGCTCCTTATCCCGCCAGCCCAATTTTCTGTAAATTGGGAAGTGTTAGTGCCCTCGGGATTTGGTCTTTATCTTCTTTCTCCATAAAAACTCTGGGGGGTTGGGTTGGAATCTTTGCTAGCAGAACCACATGGTTCCTTTCTAAAAGGCTATCATGGTAAGGTTACTCCTTCTTGTGTTAGTTGTTGCCGGTGGTATTCTTACCCTTTTTAAAAAATACCGTTTTTGACACAAGTTCTGGGAGGAGAAGATTCTATAATCTATATCATCATACTACCATCTTTTCCAAGAAGTTCTAAATAGATCTCAATTATTTATTTTCTAAAGGGTATGTGTTCTTTAATACTGTAAATTCCAGAATAGGAAGGTAATGTTGACATTTTCTATTGGTATATAAACTTAGTTTTACAAAGTACTTACTCATCTATTATTTTATTTAATTCCCTTGACTTTTACAAGATAGGAAGAGCAGACTTTTTAATCCCAGAACATGGGATTTTAATGCAGAAACTGAGATCCAAAGGGATTGAGTTGACAAGTCACGTAACTAATTATGAGTCAGAGTCCTGACTCCAAAGCCAATACTATTTTACCATTACCTGTTTTTCCCTTTGATGAAAATGAGTACCTCCCTCCCTCACCGCAGACGTCTATGTCTTTAATATTCCTATCAACCTTATATCACTGATGTAACTGCGTTAAAGCCAGAAGTAGGAATGGGGAGGTGGGGGAATGATTTTACATGACCATTGTACCCGGATCCTGAATTAACATCAGTGTGTCTTGGTTATAATAAAGCTGAGATCAAGTTTTTTCCACAGTTTTCCCCTTCTCTGGTTTGTAGGAACTGCTCAGCTTCCTCAGTAAAATCAGACCCAGATCCTCCAAGGCTGGCAGTAGAGACAGGATCTACCGCATGAGAAACTTGACTTTGTGTCAGCCCTACTCTCACCTGTGTAACTCACCTTCCTCATAGTATCTTTTGCTCTTTATGCCTGCCTTGATCAAGGAACCTATATTCCTCATTTGCCACTTGTTTCACGAGAATGTATTCTGGAGTCTTCCATGAATTCCTTGTACTGCAGCCAACGAGAGCAGGCTAGAACATTCAAACAAGGCATCACTGAAAAAGCTGGATTAATAGCTCACATATAACTAGCTTTTTGTTGTTGTTGTTGCTTGTAAGTTGCCTTCCCTGCAGTGAGAAGCTCACCTGCTTCCCTCTTCCCGTGTGTAACCAACGAGCGTGTGCTTAGATGATGACACCCAAGAAAGCAACTTCTACAGAGTGATTAGACATCTCTCTGAAATTCTGGTAGTGTCGACTTTTCTCGGTTCTCCTTTCCTCTCTAAGCCTACTCGTACATAGTGATTAACAGCAGACGTGGTGACCATCTTTAGGACAAGTCCTTTTATCCACAGGGATGTGGTTTTACTGTGGCCTCAAAAGGGCAGCTATCTGATTACTAGTTACACAAATAATTCGCCAGGTAGCGAGATGGAGAGAAGATTAGAATAGGGTGGTAGCAGTGTCGTTTGCCTGTAGTTCTGAAAAAGTCCGGAGTCCATATGCTGGTGGCTCAAGCTGACGCTTTTTTTTTTTTTTTTTAATCCTTCTAGGTATCATGAACTGATTACAAAATATGGGAAGTTGGAGCCTTTGGCAGAAGTGGACTTAAGACCCCAGAGCAGCGCGAAAGTCGAAGTCCACTTTAATGATCAGGTGGAAGAAATGAGCATTCGTTTGGACCAAACAGTGGCAGAACTAAAGAAGCAATTGAAGACTCTAGTGCAGTTACCCACGAGCAACATGCTTCTCTACTACTTTGACCACGAAGCACCCTTCGGCCCAGAGGAAATGAAGTACAGCTCTCGCGCACTGCATTCTTTTGGCATTAGGGATGGAGATAAAATTTTTGTGGAATCCAAAACAAAGTAACCTCTACCAGCCTTGTCAAAACACATACATAAGGACTTCTTGCAGGGCATTTGTTTCCGATGTGGTTTTCTTTAGGAGGGAGAAGGTCGTTTCCATTTTGTTCTGTTTCTGTTTCCGGGGGGTTTTGTATATTTTGTTCCCCCTAGGATGGGTAGGGGGCCGTTTTTGGTATTTTCTAACCACAGATTTCTTCAGCTCAGCCAGCAGAATTGGCCACACCTCCAGTCCACCCGCCCTCCCTCGTGAAAGATGACCTTCGGGAAGCCTCCGCCTCTGTACTGGGTTCCCTGGGACGTGTCTGCACATGGTCGCCCTGACCTGACCGTTTCGGGATGCTTGTGAAGAGCGCGTGAGCAGTGCGTCCCCCGCAGGAGGGTGACTTGAGTATTTAGATCAGGGCAGAGATCTTTCCAGGAAGGGCCAGCCCTCCCCCCCCCACCATTCTCCCTCCTTTCCTGTTGTGGTTCAGTTCTTCGTTCTGACTGGTGTCAGCACGTGTTTACCCAGCAGCTTCATTCTGTCCATATGTAACTTCTCATTTCTCAGTGAGGGCAGGTTTTTTCTTCATTTCTCCCTTCTGAAATAATTTCGTGTTTTAAGCATCTTTCAACCTGATTCTGATCTCAGGTACTCAGCACCTATAACTGTTAGGATCTGGAGGAGGAGCAGGCAGAGAGTTAAAACTCCAGGACAACCTGCTGTTTGGCCGCACAGGCAGGGCAGCCTGTTCTCTGTAGTAACAGTGCCCACGTCCGTTTTCGCACACATTTTATCAACCCTCACGTCCATAGTATGAAATGTGTCACATTCCCGAGTTCTTTTATTTCTGCTTATCGAATGTATTTCCTCGTATCTAGCTATCTTTTTCATTACCTTAAACTATGGGAGACCAGAGGCCTGACTTTAGGAAGGATCCAGAAAAGTAATGGATATACGTGCCAGGAGAGTTGAGAATCCGCTCACAGACGGAGTATCGTGAGAGAAAAGTCAAGTGGTACAGGAGAAGGAGCGTTGTGACTTTCCTCCCTGTGCCGTCATTTGAAGCCCTTGCTCTTGCACTTTGCGCTAGAAGTGGGAAATTTTAATCAAAGGGAGTTTTGAGTCCCAGTTCTTCCTGGGATTTTGTGATGTCATAATCGAACAAGTCTTTTTGTCTTACATTTCAATTTAGTCGCCCCTACCGAAGAACAACTCTGCCTAATCTCTGAGTAAAGTCTACGTGTCAAAACTCCAGAATTGCCTCCAAGTCATATTTTTTGCAGAAGCTTTTTAAAGCACTTTTCTCTAAAAGCTGGTTCCACATCTGCTCTGAAATCTTGGTGTGTGTTCCCGTAGTCCTTTGTTAATCAGTGCACTCCCTTTCTTTAGTGTGGGTCTTTCTCAGTCCGCCATGTTTACACATGGGAGACTTGAAGAAGAGTCAGCAGAACTAAGGGCGGGAGATGCACATGATCGAGAAGGTACATTCTTCGTCAAAGAATGTAATCATTATCTGATTGCATTTGACTTTTTGACCTTTGTTGTAGGATTCCACCACTACTACAAATTAATTTCTTAAGAAAATATTTAGATGGCTTTTATAAAATCCTTCACATCTGCAGAGTTGTGATTATTATTGCTACTTTTACATTTTTTCCTATGCCATAACAGCAAGTGTTTATTCTCTTAACGCACTTCAGGTTCAGTATCTGTAAAGCCTTTGACCCAGGCCTACTGAGTCAAGTCTATGTTCACTGTAATGCTAAAGGTGGAAACCAAAGGGTTTGAGAAAGATGAATGAAGCGCATTCTCCTGCCGGAGACTCTATCTTTCAACGTCAGAAGAATGAGCAGTGGAGACCCGGGCTGGGTAGAGACAGGAATAACTATTTTGCAATCACATTTTCCCTGACAAATTCTTGCAAGTGGGAAAAAAGTGTGGCAACAGTGTCACGAAGATAAAAGCTGTGGGTGCTTTGTGAATGTGTGCATGCGTGTCGGCGACTTTGAAAGAGAAACGGTGTGATGGAGCCCATTGCTCTCGTCAGCCTGGGAGACAGAGGACTCTTATTTTTTGAGGTCGTATGACCCCTGACTGTCCCACAGCAGGAGGCAGAGCAAACACATTATGCTTTAATCATAAGTGGAATGGTCACAATAATAAGATATTTTATATATGACAAAGTTTTATGAAATGCTTTTTTACTATTAGAGACCTGTTCCTTCTGCTATGACAGAACACAGCGTCCGTCAACTGCAGGCATTATTCCCCTATTATACAGTTGCATGTCAGGGGAACTTCTCATCTAATGCAGTGGATGTGGGTATTTTTAGGGCATTGTAATTGATGGTTTTAATAATTGCCGAATAATTTTTGATTGAGACGAATTCTAACGCAATTACTAGGTCTTTTCGAGCCACAAAACAGAAGTAAAAGAGAAAAGCTATTTGAGCATGTGTACTTGTAGATTTATTTGGGTGGCTGAGTAAAGATGCTGCTTTTGAAATACAATTGGTGCTGTGTAGACCCTTGTAACCAAAATTATTTTTATAACAGGCCAGAAAGAAGGAGACAAGAAACCATGGACCTTTGAGTCTAAAAGTTATGCATAATTGACTGCTGCAGCTTATGTATTTTGATATTGACTTCATCCACACGCAGTGAGAGCGTGTTATTGGCGTTTATGAGGCAAAATGCTGTCAGAGCCAGTATTACAGATATGTAGCTGCAGGCCCAGAGTGTAGGACATATCTGTTCAGAACTGGAACTCCTTTTCAGCTATGAAGAGGGAAAGGAGAGAGAAAAGAAAGCCAGATCAAAACCAAGGGATCCTCCATGCCCACATGTAGCTGCTGAAGCCACAACAGAAATCAGGGTGTTTTTTTTATTGAATTGTTGAACTATCCCAGATTGCTTTAGAGGAGAAAAAAAAGTTCAGAGTCCTCTGTCTTTTTTTTATTATTAAAATTTCTATTGTTTCTGCAACCCATGGCCACCACACCCATAAATACATAAGAAAGCAACAGAAACCCTACAATGCCTTGTTTCTTTATATCTCCTGGTGAAAATAAGCCCGAAACATGAGCTGTGTGTAACAGAGCCGAGTGTCACCATGCCACATTTCAAAATTTCCTTCACTTAACAAAATGAAACGTCACCAGATATTTCTGTCTGTTACACAAGGAACTGATCCCCATTCGAGGCTCGCCTGGTGATAGCTTTTTCCAATGCACGTGTGAGTGTGACTTGGCTCCATGCGAAGTGCTAGGCTCGAGGGCGCAGAAAGCAGGAATACCAGATAATAGACCGTTCTAAGAGCTGTCATTGCTGTTTATGAATTTGATTTTTTCCTTCATTTCATGTTAGATTGAAGACGCAAACAAACCGCTTTCAAGTACCCGCAGAGGCTATCTGTGTTACCAGATATGTTGTGAACATTCTCTTTTTCATAGGTGCTTCCGTAATATAACAATGTCCATCGTAGTGACGGAGGGGGACTGGGCTCCCTCAGCCTCCTCACTCGCCAGTTGTCTCCTGCAGCTGATGGAAATATATATTTTATTTTAGAATATAATTTAAACATGAAGGTCTATTCTTTGCACTTTTTATTAATACATATATATAGAGAGAGATAATCTTTAAAAAAATTAAAATTTCCAAGTCTACTTTCTCTTTGTGTTCTGATTTTTTCTGGAGTTCTGGGGTCAAGATACGGGTTTATTTTTATCTAGCTAAACACTGACATCACGGCTGCTGTTGAGTCCTCTGGGGAACTGGCCGAACCTGGGAAGAATTGGACCCTTTTGACAGATTTCACTGGAATTTTGCCAGTTGTAAATGGAAACTGCAAAACAGATTCATAGGAAGCATGTTACTGCTTTTGTGTTAGCAAACGTTTATACTTCTTACGTGTTCTTGATATTCCCTCTTTATCCGTAAAGGATAAAGACCTCCCTTGGAGATATTTGGCATCCTCTAAGAATGAAAACCTCATTTTGATGCACTAAAAATGTATGACATTTTTTTTCAAGTGACACTCTTTCCCTTTAGAAAATACTTTTCTGTAAGAATGAGAGGTTTGGACACTTGAACCCTACTCACTTATCACTAATTTCTGGGTAAGCTGTAATGAGTTAACCTATGTCAAAAACGAAGGTCCAAGAACTGTACCGTATTTCTGTATTGAGAAGACAGAATCCCATTAACTCCTCTCTCAGTGCTCCAGAAGCGTGTCAGTATCATGATTGGTTTAAATATTTCTACCTCTTACTCAAATTTCAAAGAGTATAATGTTACCTTCTATGCTAAATGCTATTTAGGCAGTTTTTGTTGTGAGCATCTCTGAGTATACTGGCCAAGGAGACATTTCAAGGCATCCAATACCCATAGAACTGAAAGATAATGTGACTCCTACCGGTTACCAGTTAGATGCATGTAAAACAAGAAGGTTAACCTTTGAAGTCATGTTTCTCATTCCAGTTCTCCTCTGGAAAGGAAGTTAGCTATCTGTGGTCTCCAAGTTAGAAGTTCAGAGCTCAAATTTGGCCAGATAACTTTGAAAATCTATGTAGGTCATTTTATCGACTTTTAACCTTTTAGTGTAACCAAGATTTAGGAACTGAGCTAATCCATGAACATACCATATTGTATCTCCTTAAAATATGATGAATTTCTGATTCCTTCTTTTTTTTTTTTCAAGCTTCAATAGTAAATATTTTGATACTATGTATTAAATACTGCATGGTTTACCCAAGCTAAGATGAAACCACATCATGAATCAATAAGCATTTTGCATTTTCTTTCATTATCTACTCAAAGTCGTGCCTACTGCACCTCTAAACATTTCATTAAATCCAATTATACAGCAAACACTCCCAAAATAAAC
>PJEM01021850.1:0-10439 GCA_004023845.1 Helogale parvula | reverse complement strand
CCACACAGTTCTCTGGAGAATATCACCCTCGGCAGTGTTGGAGAGTCATGATTCAGGCCTCTCTGGATCATGCTACAGGTTCTCAAATCTGGGTCAAATATCTCCACTTGAAAGAGCCTTGTGGGTCGTTGTTACCCAGCTGCATAGCACAGGCTCACACACACACAGTACATAGTGTCCACCTGCAACCCGGACTCTGTGGCACCACCTCCACAGGGTAATGGACTGTCAGAAGTTTTCTAACGTGTTTGTGTTTTTCCTTCTCATAGGTAATCACGAGGAACAAAATGGTGAGTCACACAACACCTCCGTGTATTTATCAGATTGATGACACTATCAAAAGTTCAGGCTCCTTTTTTTAGGATAGATTTGAGAGAAAATCCGTCAGTAAAGCATGAAGGATCTCAATACCGATTAGGATTCTGAGATTGTAAATATTCTTGTGTCTTGTCGCCATTATATTGTTTCGGTGTACATGAGCTCTGACAGATTATTATGTGTCTAAACCCTTGATGTTTGCAAATACTGCTTTCATTTTACAGAGAGGAGAAGCTAGTTAGTAACCGGGCAATGTACTAAAAGAAGGTCTGCAGTAAACCCACTAGAAATCTTGAAAAGGCACATGGAGCTTTATTTCAATGCAGAACACAGACACTCCCAACATCCAAAGCTCTACTGATGACAGCTATCCTCACATTTATTTGATAGTTATTTTGATAGTTATTTTTTATTGGTCAACAGTGTGTGTGTGTGTGTGTGTGTGTGTGTGTGTGTTACTTGTAAACAGACTCCCATTGGAATTGAGGAAAGGAAGCTTGTATAAAATACACACGGAGGGAGTTTTGTTTTCTCACAGTTTAAATTCTGTTCTCACATGCTTCAGATGATTTTCTAAGGTGTGTATTATGTTTGCATTATCATCAGTGGATGGCCCCTTTAAAGCAACAGAAAAAAATTCCTATTTTTAACGATAGGATTTCGTCTTGAAATGAGTGATGAAGACAGATTAGATGTTTCAGGTTTTTATGACTCTTAATATATTCCCATCCCAAAAACTCATGGATGCTGTCCCAGGCTCTGGAAGCTCAGACACCATGTGTAATCTGGATGATCATTATTTCGGGATATCATGTGATGAGCTCCACAGACTCATCAGCTGGAGGGGCATGGACCAACTTAGTTCTTGGAGAAAGGAGTCTGTAGATGATGGGGTTATGAGCACATTTCATGACACTCTGGAGTTTCTTAGAAATGTCCTATTTGAGATGATGGACACAATGCTTGTGTCTTGTTTGCACCTACTGGGCTAATATTTTACCAACTCAGAGGTTGAAAATTTGAGTAAACTCTGATTCGTTAGCTGTTCTTCCATATATGCTTTGTTGGATTCTTTATTATACATTTTGTTTATGCACAGATCACTTCTGTGAACAATATGGTGAGTAGAATTTGTATCTCTATTAGAAGAAAACTGCATCAATATGTATACTTAATCATCTAAGTATTAGCAATTGGTCTCCATATCATAACCTATCAATTCGTTTTAGTGGCCCATCTAGAATATTAGTTAGATTTCAGTTGAAACTGTGTTGTGTTTGGTAACATTTAAAGAATAGTCTGTGGAACCTCTTTTCATTTTAGAGTAGTTACACTGTGGCATCTTCATTGAAATATTTTAACACTTTGCTAGGAAGTTTATTTCTTAAGGAGCCAAGACACTATTCAGACATTCATTATGATGTTTCCTACTATTATTTCTAAAATGGGCATCCATACCTGAATTTTATATTCACCTCAGTTTCTTCTGATCTGACTTATTTATCACTGAAAAATTATGAGTGCTAATTTGTACTTCATGTGACAAGAGGCCAAGCAAATATTTTACCATCAATATTTGGCATCTTTAAAGACTTTTCATTTTTTTACTATATGTAAAGTTTTACATTTGATATGCCAAAGCTTTGATAGTCTCTACCCATATATTATTTGTTGGTTGGTTGGTTGGTTGGTTGGTTTGGTTTGGTTTGGGTTCAGACCGCATGTATATTCGGGATGAACTTTGTTTGGGGGAACATCTTATGCTGAGCTCGGCACAATAAGTAGATGGAGGGGCATGGGCCAAATTAGTTCTTAGAGAAAGGAAAAAGTAGATAATGGAGTTATGAATACATTTCAAAACACGCTGGAGTCTCTAAGAAATGATCAATTTGAGCCGATGAACATAATGCTTGTGTCCTTTTCTCGTATCTAGATCTTAACTGCACCTACTTGGCTAATATTTTACCAAGTCAGAGTTTGAAAGATTTGAGTAAAGGATGTTTCTTTAGAAATTCTCCCATATATACTTTCTTAATTCTTTGTTATATATTTGTTTTTACACAGTGCTCTTATATGAAGATACAGGTGAGTAGTAATTTTTTCTCTTTTAGAGGCAAACATTATAGGAAAATATGCTTGGTCAATTAAAAGTTAGCAATTGAATTTCATATCATAACCTATCAATTATTTTCAATCGTCTCCCTATATAAGATCAGTTAGTTTTCAGTTGACAGTATGGGGTAGAGGCGCCTGGGTGGCTCAGTCAGTTGAGCATCGGCTTTGGCTCAGGTCATGATCTCACTTCGTGGGTTCGACCTCCGCATCGGGCTCTGTGCTGACAGTTAGCTCAGTGCCTGGACTCTGCTTCGGATTCTGTATCTCCCTCTCTTTCTGACCCTCCCTGCTCATGCTTTCTCCCTTTGTCTCTCAAAATAAAAAATAAAACATTAAAAAATTTAAAAAAAGAAGTATGGTATAGTTGGTAACGTTTTAACTGTTTGTTGCGGAACCAATGTGTATTTTAAAATTGTCACACTGGGAGGGGAGCCAAGATGGCAGAGAGGAAGGGAGCTCTGTAAACTCCGTCTGCCCCATCTATCGAACTGAGAAGGATATTACTCTCATTCGCAAAAGCGGAAGGAGAAAATACAGACTCCAGAAAGAATAGAACCTCAAGGATACCTGAGTGAGTGAGTGCGAACTGGGGAGATCTGAAAACGGGCCAGCCCAGGAAGGGCAGGGGAGGCAGGATCCCCAGCCCAATGCAGGGCAAGCGCGCAGAGCTCGAGAGACAAAGGGAAGAGACAGAGAGTCTGAGCACGCCCATAGTACTGTCTCTGGGGAAGAGGTACTGTCTCTGGGGAAGAGGTACTGTCTCTGGGGAAGAGGTAAAGAACATTTGGCTGCGCTTGGAGAGAGGGACCCACTCCATAAATAACTGCTGGGTAGCCAGAATTTCAAATCTGGGTGGTGCAAGGGAAGAACAGCTTCCAGCCCTAAGCCATCTCGGTGTGGAAGCAGTGGTAACAGCAGCGGCGGAGCAGCGAGAAGCGGCCGCAGTAGCGGCCCCAGCTGCCAGGGTTGCACACTTTGAGAGGTGCCCACAGAGGCAGCGCGGCAGGCTGTGGTGTGGTGAGAGGTGGCGGCAGCAGCGTCCCGGCAGCAGCTGCGCCAGGGGCGTGTGCACTTCGAACTTGGTTTTGGGAACGGGACCACGCACCTCATTTCCATGGCGCATCTTGCCCCCTGCATTGGCTGTGCGAATCCCGAATCCTGGGTGCCCACAGGGAAAAAATAGGGCCGACACCTACGAGACCCCCGATGGGGAGTTGGCGGCGTGTGGAGTCCTGGGCGCGGGCTGGGCTGCAGGAGCTCCCAGCTCATTTCCAGCAGCGCACAGTGCCTTGAGCAGCAGCTGCCAGAAGCCAAGAGAGACTCAATTTTTATTTTCCTTCCCCCATTGAAATCACGATCCTGGCTGGGGGTGGGGACTCCGCAGTTGGGTCTGTGAAGGTGCGCACTTCACCTACTGCTGCTCATTTTGCCTCAGGCAGGGGCAGCTGAGATCCCTGCCTGAACCAAGACAAACTGATTCCTCCCCCTAAGAAGCTAGCCACCAACACAAATACATTTCATCTGTGATAGCACAAACGTGCATGGACTGGAACTTTGAACTGAGGCGGGTCTGGAAAATACAACTCGCTCAACTGCGGCCCAAGGAGATTGGACTCATTAGAGTGGCCTATAGTGCCTAGTTCAGCGGAGCTTGGCATGCCGCCATTCTAATCTCCATAGACACCAAGACAGAGCCTCTGAGAACAGCCTACGAGACCTACCACATCAAACCACGCCTATCTACGAGGGGGAGCTGCTGCTTTTTTTAAAATTTTTTTTTCTTTCTCCACTTTCTTCGTACTTATTTCTTTGTTATTATTACCTTTTTTCCCTTTTTCTTAACTTAACTCTTTTAAATTTTTACTCCTTATTTTCCTTTCTCCCTTACTTTTTCACCTTCTTGCAACCCAGATATATTCTCATGTATCTCATCCTTACCTCTCCCCTCAATTGGTCATACACTTTTAAACTGTCTACTGTCCTTTGTTGTCTCCAACCCCCTTCTATATTTTATTATTATTTTTTTCTTTTTTCTCTTTTCTTCTTCCTCTTTTCTTTTTATTTTCTCTTCTTCTCTTATTTTTGTCTCTTTCCTTTCCATTCTCTATCTTTTCTTTCCCCCTTTTTATGTGTTTCTTTGTTTGATTTGTCTGTGTGTGTGTGTGCTTCTGCTCCCTCTGTGTGTGTCTGTCTGTTTTCCTTCCTAAAACTGCACCAAGAAACAAGCCAAAGTGTGCAAGAAGGCGAGTCCCAAATATTGCAGAGTAGGGAAATAAAATACTCACAGGCACAACAAGAGAAACCGAGAAATACCACACCTTTGTATGTGAGGGCCCTCACATACAAAGGGAAACCTATCAGAGTGGTTACAGACCTATCTAATGAAACTTGGCAGGCCAGGAAGGAATGGCGGGAAATCTTCAATGTGATGAGCAGAAAAAAGATACAGCCAAGAATCCTCTACCCAGCAAGCCTGTCTCTCAAAATAGAAAGAGAGATAAAGGTTTTCCCAAATAAACAAAAATTGAGAGAATTCATAACCACCAAACTATCCCTACAGGAAATCCTAAGAGGGACTCTATGAGGAAAAGATCACAAAGAATACAAGGTGCCAAAGACACCACTATAAACATGAATTCTAGGGAGAACACAATGACTCTAAACCCACATTTTTCGAAAATAACATTGAATGTAAATGAACTGAATGCACCAACCAAATTACACAGGGTAGCAGAATGGATAAAAAAACAAAACCCATCTATTTGCTGTCTACAGGAGATGCATTTTCGACCGGAAGACACCTTCAGGTTGAAAGTAAAGGGATGGAGAAATATCTATCAGGTGACTGGAAGCCAAAAGAAAGCTGGAGTAGCCATACTAATATCAGACAAACTGGACATTAAAGTAAAGGCAGTAACAAGAGATGAAGAAGGACATTATATAATAATTACAGGATCTCTCCATCAGGAAGAGCTAACAATTAGAAATATCTATGTGCCTAATTCGGGAGCACCCAAATACATAAAACAATTAATCACAGAAAGAAACAATCTTATTGACAAAAATGTGCTAATTGCAGGGGACTTTAACACGCGACTGACAGCAATGGATAGCTCAACCAGACAGAAAATCACTAAGGAAACAATGGACCTGAATGACACATTGGAACAGATGGAACTGATAGATATATTTAGAACTCTGCATCCTAAGGGTAGGAAATTCACCTTCTTTTCGAGTGCACATGGCACATTCTCCAAGATAGACCACATACTGGGACATAAAGCAGCCCTCAATAAGTATAAACAAATAGAGATCATACCATGCACACTTTCAGATCACAATGCTATGAAACTTGAAATTAACCACAGGAAAAAGTCTGGAAAACCTCCAAAAATGTGGAGGATAAAAGCCACCCTACTAAAGAATGATTGCGTTAATCAGGCAATTAGAGAAGAACTTAAAAAATATATGGAAACCAACAAAAACGAAAACAAAACAATCCAAAATCTCTGGGACACAGCCAAGGCAGTTCTAAGAGGAAAGTATATTGCAATCCAGGCCAATCTCAACAAACTAGAAAGAGAGTAAATTCAACATCTAACAGAGAACCTACTGGAACTAGAAAGGAAGCAGCAAGAGCACCCCAAACCCAGCAGAAGAAAAGAAATAATAAAGATCAGGGCAGAAATAAACAATATAGAATCCAAAAGAACAGTCGAGCAGATTAATGAAACCAGGAGTTGGATCTTTGAAAAAATATACAAAATTGATAAACCTCTAGCCAGGCTCCTCAGAAAAAAAAGAGAGAGCACTCAGACAAAATCATGAATGAAGAAGGATCTACTACAACCAATCCCTTAGAAATACAAGCAATCATCAGAGATTACTATGAAAAACTATATGCCAACAAACTGAACAACACAGAAGAAATGGACAAATTCCTAAAAACACATGCACTACCAAAATTCAAACAGGAAGAGATAGAAAGCATGAATAGACCAAAAACCAGTGAAGAAATTGAATCCGTTATCAAAAATCTCCCAAAGAATAAGAGCCCAGGGCCAGATGGCTTCCCAGGGGAATTCTACCAGACATTTAAAGCAGAGCTAATACCCATTCTTCTCAAACTATTCCAAAAAATAGAAATAGAAGGGAAGCATCCAAACTCATTCTACGAAGCCAGCATCACCTTGATACCCAAACCAGACAGAGATCCAGCCAAAAAAGAGAACTACAGACCAATATCCTTAATGAATACAGATGCAAAAACACTCAACAAAGTACTAGCAAATCGAAGTCAACAGCATATAAAAAGAATTATCCATCATAATGAAGTGGGATTCATTCCTGGGTTACAGGGATGGTTCAATATCCACAAATCCATCAATGTGATACATCACATTAACAAAAGAAAGGATAAAAACCATATGATCCTGTCAATAGATGCAGAAAAAGCATTCGACAAAATACAGCACACTTTTCTTAATAAAAATCCTTGAGAAAGTTGGAATAGAAGGAAGTTACCTAAACATTATAAGAGCAGTTAATGAAAAGCCCACAGCTAATATCATCCTCAATGGGGAAAAACTGAGAGCCTTCCCCCTGAGATCAGGAACACGACAGGGGTGCCCACTCTCACCACTGTTGTTTAACATAGTGCTGGAAGTCCTAACATCAGCATTCAGACAACTAAAAGAAATAAAAGGCATCAGAATTGGCAAGGAAGAAGTCAAACTTTCACTTTTTGCAGATGATATGATACTCTACATGGAAAACCCAATCGACTCCACCAGAAGCCTTCTAGAACTGATCAATGAATTTAGTAAAGTCGCAGGGTACAAAATCAATGTACAGAAATCAGTTGCATTCCTATACACCAAAAATGAAGCAGCCGAAAGAGAAATCAAGAAACTGATCCCATTCACGATTGCACGAAAAACCATCAAATACCTTGGAGTAAACCTATCCAAGGATGTAAAAGATCTATATTATGAAAACTATAGAAAACTTATGAAAGAGATCAAAGAAGACATCAAGAAATGGAAAAATATTCCCTGTTCATGGATCAGAAGAATAAACATTGTGGAAATGTCATTACTACCCAAAGCAATCTACACATTCAATGCAATCCCCATCAAAATTGCACCAATATTCTTCTCAAAACTAGAACAAACTATCCTCAAATTTGTATGGAACCACAAAAGACCCCGAACCCAAAGTTATATTGAAGAAGAAAACCAAAACAGGAGGCATCACAATCCCAGACTTTAGCCTCTACTACAAAGCTGTCATCATCAAGACAGTATGGTATTGGCACAAAAACAGATACATAGACCAATGGAATAGAATAGAGAACCCAGAACTGAGCCCACAAATGTACGGTCAATTAATTTTTGACAAAGCTGGAAAGAGTATCTGATGGAAAAAAGACTGCCTCTTTAGCAGGTGGTGCTGGGAGAACTGGACAGCAACATGAAGAAGAATGAAACTAGACCTCTCTCTTACACCATACACAAAAATAAACTCAAAATGACTGAAAGACCTGAATGTGAGAGAGGAAACCATCAAAACCCTCGAGGAGAAAGTAGGAAAAAACCTCCTAGACCTCCAACGCAGCAATCTCCTCGACACATCCTCAAAGGCAAGGGAAATGAAAGCAAAACTGAACCCTTGGGACTTCATCAAGATAAAAAGCTTCTGCAAGGCAAAGGAAACAATCAAGAAAACTAATAGGCAACCAACAGAATGGGAAAAGATAGTTGCAAACGACATATCAGATAAAGGGCTAATGTCGAAAATGTACAAGGAACTCACCAAACTTCACAATCACAAAACAAATAATCCAGTGAAGAAATGGGCAGAAGACATGAACAGACACTTCTCCAAAGAGGACATCCAGATGGCCTACAGACATATAAAACGATGCTCAACATCACTCATCATCAGGGAAATACAAATCAAAACCACACTGAGATACCACCTCACGCCAGTCAGAGTGGCTAAAATGAACAAATCAAGAGACTATAGATGCTGGCGAGGGTGTGGAGAGATGAGCACCCTCCTACACTGTTGGTGGGAATGTAAACTGGTACAGCCGCTCTGGAGAACAGTGTGGAGGTTCCTAAAAAAAACTATCGATAGAACTCCCTAATGACCCAGCAATGCTTGGGGATTTACCCAAGAAAGACAGAATTGCTGATGCATAGGAGCACATGTACCCCAATGTTCATAGCAGCAATGTCAACAATAGCCAAAACATGGAAAGAGCCTAAATGTCTATCACCTGACGAATGGATCAAGAAAATGTGGTGTATATATACACAATGGAGTACTACATGGCAATGAGAGTGAATGACATATGGCCATTTGTAAAAAAGTGGATGGACTTTGAGGGTATCATGCTGAGCGAAGTAAGCCAGGCAGAGAAGGACAGAAACCATATATTTGCTCTCATAGGTCTAACAGGAAAACAGGAGAGATCTAATGGAGAACCAGGGGGAGTGGAGGAGGGAGAGAGAGTTGGGGAGACAGAGGGATGCAAAACTTGAGAGACTATTGAATGCTGAGAATGAACTGAGAGTTGAAGGGGAAGGGGGGGGGAAGAGGTGGTGGTGATGGTGGAGGGCACTTGTGGGGAAGAGCACTGGGTGTTGTATGGAAAACAATTTGACAATAAAATATTATGAAAAAAATAAAATAAATAAAATAGTGACACTGTGCCACCAATGTTGAAATAGTCTATCTATTTACTAGATATTTTATTTTCTAAGGACCTAGGAAATTATTCAGATAATCCTTTAAGATTTTTTTATTCTTATTCTAAAGTGAGCATCCACACATGAATTTTTGTATTCACCTTAGTTTCTTCTAAATATTGACTTCCTTATTTTTGAATAATTCTTGATGCTAATTTGCACTTTATACGATAGGTTAACAAACATATATTCCAATATGAGTATGTATTAATTTAAATAATAAATGTAAAACAAATATTCTAATAGTGTTCTGGAAGAGGATTCAGGATGCAATGAACACATACACTAGTGAACAGGCCATATGCATAGCGTTGTGGATTTGCTGGAAAAGCAGCAATGAGATTGAGGCCAGTGGACTTGAAGAGGACAGGTAGGTCGTTCAATCAAAGACCAGCAAGTGTAAAGCACAAAGCATAACATGCTTATATCTTTCAGAATAGCGATCATTTCCATCTTTGGTTGATTGTTGCAAGGTATCTATGGTTTTGGGAGCAATGATAAGTAGGATTGATTTTTTTGATTCACCTTTCTGCTGGTTCATTGTTGGTGTGTGAGGAATCCAATAGATTTCTGTACATTGACAGTGTATCCTGTGATTTTATTAGATTTCTGTATCATTTCTAGAAATGCTTTGGTGGACTAATGGATTTTCTATAACATCTGCAAGTGGTGAAATTTTGACTGCTTCCCTATCAATTTGGAGAGTTTATTTTATTTGTATTCTCTGATTGTTGAGGCTAAGGATTTCATGATGATGTCAAATAACAGTGGTTAGAGCAGATAACCCTCGCCCTTTACCCCGTGACAATAGATGAAAATCTTTTAGTGGTTCCTCATAAATATGAAATTAAGTCTGGAACTTTCATATGTGGCCAATATTTTATTGACGCATGTGTTCTCTACCCTTATTTTGTGGAGAGCTTTTTTAAATTCTCATTTTGTACATGAGAATTGACGTCTGTGGTACCCGAGTGGCTCAGTGACTTCAGAGTCTAAATCTTTTTTTCAGGTCGGTTAATGATCCTGAAATCAAGGCACACATCAGACTCAGGGCTGAGCGTGGAGTTGTTTAAGATGATCTCTCTCTCTCCCCTTCTCCCTCTCTCTGTGCCCCTTTCTTGGACTTGTGCTCTCTCTGTCTTTCTCTTTCCATCTTTTCCTCCCTGTCATATCAATCAACGGGGGGAAAAGCACAGAACTGACTCTGGACTTTGCTAAATGCTTTATCTGCAGCTATTGACAGATTCCCTG
>PJEM01021849.1:0-10439 GCA_004023845.1 Helogale parvula | reverse complement strand
GTTTTCAGTATTCAATAGTCTCTCATGATTTGTGTCCTTCACTCTCCCCAGCTCTCTTTCACCCTTCTCCTCCCTATGGTCCTCTGTTAGGTTTCTCCTGTTAGACCCATGAGTGCAAACATATGGTATCTGTCTTCTCCGCCTGACTTATTTCGCTTAGCATCACCCCCTTGAGGTCCATCCACTTTGCTACAAATGGCCATATTTCATTCTTTTTCATTGCCATGTAATACTCCATTGTGTGTGTGTGTGTGTGTGTGTGTGTATACACACACACACACACACACACACACACACACACACATATATATACATACCACATCTTCTTGATCCATTCATCAGTTGATGGACATTTAGTCTCTTTCCATGATTTGGCTATTGTAGAAAGTGCCACTATGAACATTGGGGTCCATGTGCTCCTATGCATCAGCACTTCTGAATCCTTTGGGTAAATCCCTAGTAGTGCTATTGCTGGGTCATAGGGGAGTTCTATCGATAGTTTTTTGAGGAACCTCCACACTATTTCCAAGAGCAGCTGCACCAGTTTACATTCCCACCAACAGTGCAGGAGGGTGCCCGTCTCTCCACACCCTCACCAGCATCTATATTCTCTTGATTTGTTCATTTTAACCACTCAGACTGGTGTGAGGTGATATCTCAGTGAGGTTTTGATTTGTATTTCCCTGATGATGAGAGACGCTGAGCATCGTTTCATGTGCCTGTAGGCCCTAAATTAATCAGAGGCATAACAAGAGAAACCAAGATACACCATTAAAAGAACATCTCCTGAAACGACAGACCCTAGACACTCAAAGAGCCTCCTTCAATAGAGGAATACTAATAGATGCACAGTGCAGAACAAGCCTTTAAGACTGACAAGAGACAAAAAGCTAGCCAAAATGATGAAACGAAAGAACTCTCCTCTAAAGAAACTCCAAGAAGAAATCACAGCTACAGAACTGCTCAAAACAGACATAAACAACTGAACAAGAATTTAGAACAATTGTCATACAATTAATCGCTGGGCTTGAAAAAACCATCAGAGAAGCTACTGATATACAGACTAGGGACCTTCAAAGTAGCTGTGATGAGTTAAAAAGGCTATAAATGAGGTGGATAATAAGATGGAGGCTGCCACTGCACGGATTGGAGAAGCAGAGAGGAGAATAGATGAATTAGAAGACACAGTTATAGCAAAAGAGGAGGCCGAGAAAAAGAGAGAGAAATTGATACAGGAGCAAGAAAGGAGAATCAGAGACCTGAGTGATACAATCAAACGGAACAATCTCCGTAGCATAGAAGTTCCTGAAGAGGAAGAAAGAGAAAAAGGTCTGGAAGGGGTGCTAGACCAAATTATACACAAAAATTTCCCTAATCTGGGGAAAGAGAAAGTCATTGAAATTCAAGAGGCATACCGAACTCGTCTAATATGTAACATAAACCAAGCTTCAGCATGACATATCATAGTGAAACTGGCAGAATATAAAGATAAAGAGAGAATCCTGAAAGCAGCTAGGGATAAAAGGGCCTTAACATACAAAGGGGAACCTATCAGAGTGGTTACAGACCTATCTAATGAAATTTGGCAGGCCAGAAAGGAATGGCAGGAAATCTTCAATGTGATGAACAGAAAGAATATGCAACCAAGAATTCTTTATCCAGCGAGTCTGTCATTCAAAATAGAAAGAGGGATAAAGGTTTTCCCAAATAAAAGTTGAGAGAATTCATCACCACCAAACCTGCCTTACAAGAAATCCTAAGAGGGACTCTATGAAGGAAATGTAGCAAGGAATATAGGATACTAGAGACATCACTTCAAACATGCATTCTACAGGGAACACAATGAATCTAAACCCATATTTTTCAATAACACTGAATGTCAATGGACTGAATGCTCCAGTCAAATGACACAGGGTAGCAGAATGGATTAAAAACCAAAATCCTACTATTTGCTGTCTACAAGAGACTCACTTTAGACCTGAAGACACCTTCAGCATTGACATTATAAGAACCAGTAAAATACCCCTTGAATAAAGTTGTAAGAAAACTAAACTATATATTGGTTGGAAGAGCATATGTAAGCGACAGTACACAATCAAAGAAGTAATGATAAACACATACTTCCTGATGTTCTTATCCAGTGGCTGTGGAGAGACCTGAAGTGAATGGGAGCACAGAAGGAGGTACTAGTTCTTGGAAACGTTCTATTTCTGGGGATTATTGTGCAATGTGCAGCTGATCATTCTATTACAGAAGGAAGTAAACATATAAAAAAGAAATAGTTTCATTTTCTTTAAAAAATTTTTATTATTATGTTTTTTTATTTTTAAGAGACAGAGAGAGATAGTGTGAGCAGAGGAGGGTCAGAGAGAGAGGGAGACACCAAATCTGAAGACAGGCTCCAGGCTCTGAGCTCTCAGCACAAAGCCCCATGCGGGGCTTGAACTCACGAACCGTGAGATCATGACCTGAGCCAAAGCCGGATACTTAACCGACTGAGCCACCCAGGCGCCGCTAGTTCCATTTTCTTTGAATGGTCGCTGCATATATTCTTTTTGTGTGTAGTCAGTCACCATTCTCTCCCCTTTGCCACATTTTGGGGACATCAGGAACATGTTTTGTGTGTGACCTATAGGGACAACCCATGCTATCATGGAGAAAGAATGAGAACTCAAGAAGGGAGGAGGAGGGGACAAGAGAGACTGAAATTCCAGGTATAAACCACTGCAGGAGACAGATTCAGCCTCACACATGAACCTGACAAGCAGCTGTGGATGCAGATGAGCACACACACACAGCCAGTTTCAGCCCTCAGTAGTAAGGTAACAAATACCTGTGCGGTGCTAGAGTGGCTCAGTCTGTTGAGTGTTTGACTTCGGCTCAGGCCATGATCTCACCATTTGTGAGTTTAAATTCCCATGTCTGGCTCTGTGCTGACAGCTGGGAGCCTGAAGCCTGCTTCAGATCTTCTGGCTCCCTCTCTCTCAAAAGATAAACATAAAAAAATTAAAACTTAAAAAAAATACCACTGAGACTCAGGTACCCTAGCAGTGACGGGGCTCACCGTGGTGGGTGACAGAAAGCCCCACCGGGACTTCCCAAGACTGGGCTGCTTTCCTGCATCATGTATCCCTCTGTGACTGGTGCCCTGCCTGGCTGCCTCTGGTCTGCCTTGACTGCAGTGCCCAGCGGGCTGGGGCCTGATACCCCAGGATGCAGTCCTCCGGGTCTGGAGTCAGAGCTGCTGCTCGTATGTTGATGTTAGAAGTGAGGAAGTATGATTTCTGAGGATATTGTTACATTTCCTCTGTTCAGAGGAAATGTAAATCAATTCCATGGAGGAAGGAATGCCTTCAGAAATATCATGTACCCTGGTCCCACTCCAGTGAATAGAGGTCCAGTTAGGTAACATGCAATCTGCCAGGGTAACATGTACCCTGGCGGAATTAAATTTCCCCTGCCCAGTCCCTCTTCCAGCTGAGTGAGATGTCTGCAGCAGGTACACAGAGTCAGCTTCTCTTCTCTTCCTTCCTCCCGCTGCCCCCAGGGCAGGGAGGAGCATGGTGTAGGGGAACCACAAGGGTAGGGAAGGACTCACTTAGGTAGGACATTTGCACTGCAGCTGATGGCCTGGTGCAGTGACTGTCCCGCAGGTAGGAGGGGCTATGGGAGGCTTACACTGATGTTCCCACTGGCATGGCAGGGCAGGCAGAGTCCAGACTTTCAGGCCTCCCACCTCCGTCATGGATTCAGGCACAGGAGGGCATCCTCAGCTCTCTCCTCAGGTCACGCTATCCAGGAAGACCAGGCCCAGCCGATACTGTGGGCTACATCCTTTGCAACAGGTTCATTCAAATAATGTTTTCCTTCCCTCTCCTCAACCTGTTAGCTGTCCTATTCTAGCTTAGGGGAATTATCAAGGATAATGCCCAAATCACAATCTTTTACTACATACTGATTTCATACCTTGTTAAGGACGTTTGCAATCTTGCCCAAACCTTATCAAACTGACCCTCTTTATTATCCTGTTGCAATCATACAATATGATGGGGCTTCTTCCTTGACTACAGATATTCTGGGGAGCTTTTCCTTCTGCTTCCACATGCAAATGAGGATGTGCCAATCATCAAGAGGTTAAGCAGCTGCCCAGAAAAACCTGGTCAGTAGTGAGCAGTGCTGGGACCCTGGTGGGGACATGTGCATTGGCACCAGGTGGCTAACAGCTAGCATCAGGAAGAGAACTGCATCATGGATATCACATCTTCACTCTGATCTCAGTGGGTGAAAACAAGGGAGCTCCTGAGCTGGGCAAGTTGGGCAGCCCCAGCTTGCA
The DNA here is from genome assembly GCA_004023845.1 of Helogale parvula. Classification (NCBI taxonomy): domain Eukaryota; kingdom Metazoa; phylum Chordata; class Mammalia; order Carnivora; family Herpestidae; genus Helogale; species Helogale parvula. The sequence goes on along the minus strand of PJEM01021849.1, from coordinate 6,106 downwards.
AATTTGCAGGCAGTATCTTCATCCATAGGAAGGGTCAGCCTCTGAGGGCTGAATGTGGGCTTCTTGCTGGTCTGATCACGGACATTTGAGAAAGCATCTAGGGTTAGGAGACAGGGCAAGTCTCTGAGTGCTGTGACCCTCCCCTGGGCCTCTGGGCTGCATGCACCCAAAGAAACCTGCATAGGCCTCAAAGGATGTTGCAGCACCCTCACCCTCCAGAGGGAAGAAAGTGAAACTGGATTGCCTCCTTTAGGAAAACTCGAGTTATTTCCAGGATTAGAAACTGACACTGGCCCTGAGCCCCTTTCAGAACAGGGACACCAGAATTCAGGAAGGCCGGAGTTCCCTCCTGCTGGGACCAGGGCCTCCCCAAACCGTTATCCAGGAGTTGATCGGGCAGCATAGAGCAGAACTAGAGAAGAGAACCCTGCAAGGTCACCCTGTCCTTCCCAATTCAGTTTTCTCTCTTCTCTCCAGCCTTCTCCTAGGACAACCCCAACCCCACACAGCTCCATTCCTTCAAGGGCAACCTGGGCCTGGAGCCTGTTCTGGATTATCCCAGAGGGAGCTACCTCTGACTGGAGGCGGGACTCTTCTCCTGGGAGCCGTGCCTTGCCAGGAGGACCACTGATAGGTGCCTGATCAGGGTCACGCTCTGCGTTCTGGAGTGGGGAACCCAACATGCCTAATAACCCTGCTGGTGTGAAGACATAAAATTTTGGGGGAGCCTGACTCCAGGACAGGACAGCTTGGGGACTGCTTAATCCACCACATTGAGCATTCACAGCAGGGCCCCCTCTGACATTCTTCTGGGACCCAACTCAGCACCCAAACTCTGTGGCGGCCTCAAACTCCCTCAGCCCTGCAGTGTGGAGGCGGTGTGCCTCTCCCCTCCATGTTCATGGCGGTGGTGTGGGCCAGGTTTGGAGAAGGATGGCAGGTTTTGCCATTCCTCTTCTGTCGGGATGTAAGCAGGATATCAGACAATGGGAATTCCTGGGGTAGCTGGGAAATGGGAGAGTCCTTCAGGAACACTGGCTGAACCTTCTGAGGAATAGCGATGATGGTGGGGATTCCGGGAAAAGGTGTCTAACTGACCTTAGGTCATGGAGATCAATGCAACGCTACATCTGTGGCAGGGAAACTCTCTACTGCTGGACACCACCTCCATCCTCTAGAGCTGATGGTAGTGAGGTGGGCTCTTCACACACTATCGTCCCAGATCATCTTCTTTGCAGCTTCATGCCCACTGATGCTATGGATGCTGACTATACTTTCCTGGAATAATTCCAAATGTTAACTTTTCCTCACCCTCTCCCTATGATGATAAAATGGAATAAACTATGGAACTTGATCCATATTGAGTTCAAGATCACAAAATTCTCGATGTCTCAGATTCCATCCTGCATGGCCCAAGATAATTGGGTATGACGGGAATTATCTAGGATCCTGCAGGGGAAATTCACAAATCAGTGGTTTCCACTCCACTTTTAGGTGATGGAATCTATTTGACAGGTTATACCGAGTTGAAAACACATTACGCACTGGAAGACAATACAGTATCACAATGGACGGTAGGTAAATTTTTTTGCAAGACCTTCTTTTCCAGGTATAGGGATATGTGTGCATGTTGAGATGTAGTTACCAGGTGAAATGCATCTCTCACTGCTGGTCTCATTCAGGAGACTCTGAAAGATCTGCTCACAGGACCTGGTTTCCCTTCCAAGCACAACTATACCCTCTCTGATTGAATCTTCTCTCTCGGCTCCCTCCATAACAGCCTTGTTCCTTTACACAGGGGCCCTTAACCCCTGCTCAGAGTTGAGAGCGAAGTTTTCCATGAGTAGGATCTGCAGAGAAGGGAGGGTGGAGGGTCAGTTGTGTCCGAGGCACTTCTCGGCTCAATGTCTAGGTCGGTGCTCTGGGCCTCAATGTCCTGGAGGATCCCACACACCAATCCTTGCACACCGACCACCCCCAGACACCCCGATCCTCTCATGGAGTTATGCACATCCCACCCCTCCCTGATGGTGACACATGAGCACAGCAGTGGTCAAGGACCCTGGGGGGGGGGGGATCTCCTGTAGCCCCAGGTGCAGGGTAGGGAACAGACGGGCAGGTCATAGTGGACAGGGAGTTGTCCCTGCTGCAACAGGGCCTCAATTATGTCCCCCAGGAGGGTCCAGTATAGTTCTTATGGTGAGCATACGCATGCAAAGTCCACGGTTGGGTCAACATGGACAAAGGAATGGTCTGGAAACATATAGGTTGTGCTCACCTTCCATACCCACGCTGGGCGGGGTCATCCTGTACTTGGTTTGCAAACTGGTGCGGATTGACTGGTATCAGCATTTCAGGTGTCAGATTTATGATGGCAAGGTGTATGTGTCAACCAGTAAGTGAAGGATACGCAATGGTATGCTGTGCTCCATTCATCTACACAAAGTGCCCCACACCTGGCAGACACAAAGGGCACCAGGCAGAGAGTCTAGGGAATTATTTACTCTCTGTGCCAAGACCTGCATGTGTATCATTCTGATGCCAAGCATCTAACAGGAGATGAAACAATACACTCTGGAACTTTAAGCTTTGGACGACTCAGGTTTCATTAACCTGACAGAGGAGAAATCAAGGTGAGATGGGTACACATGGTGGTTGTGATGGGATTTAGACACCCCAGGAATAGAGATTCGAGGGCTCTAGCCCAGGCCCTGTTCTTCTGACAGGCCCGGCCCAGGGGACCCCTGAGAAGTGCACTGAGCTTTCCCCATCCCACTCTAGGGCAAACTCAGAGACCAGCAGAACACAGAACATGCTCACAACCAAGTCAGTGATCCTGGGACTCATCTAGGAGTTGATCCTCTGTGAACCTCCACATCCAGCATAACCGAGAACTCAGGTTTCTGTTGGGAGGGGACAAGAGAGTTCCAAAAATGGCTCTGAGTACAAGGGTAAGGGACGGCCACTCGTAGGTATTCTCATTCTAGAGTGTTCCCCCAGCCTGACCCAGACCATGGCTCCATCTCTCTGGCTTGTATCCAGCTTTGCCCATGTGTGCCCTGCACCCCCATCACCACCATGTCCTTCACCCCCTCACCGAGCTCAGGGGTGCATCCAGGGAAGTGTCAATGGCAACAGAGAGCAGTGAGTGGACCCACATCCACAGGGGAAGTGTCTCAGCATCCAACGGCCACTCAGTCTCTGGGGATGGAGATGTAGCACAAAGTAGGACCATCCTCCCCTCTTGTCCAGACACAAACAGGGAATCAGAGAATCATACTGTGGCTTTAAATCTGGGACTCTCCCATCAAAATAAATAATAAAATGTTTTTGTTTAAAGTTAAACAAGGAAAGATTCCCCAAGGTTAAATCCTGTCACCAGCATGCCCTTGCCATGTGACCTTGGGCAAGTCAGCTCACATTCCACTGTGTTAGTTTTCCTACCGTTAGAACGGTGATAATATTACATGCTCAGGTGTCCAATGAGACCCAGGTACTGTGAAGATGGAATGAGTTAAAGCACATAAACGTAGAATAGGGTCAGGCATGTAATTCCTTCTCTTCACGGCTAAGAATGGACAAAATAAAGTCATATGGAAAGACATTTCTAGGAAAAGGTGGGTGTCCTGCTCAGATGGTCCATCCAATGAAATGACAAGGGTCATTTCATGCATGACCCATGTGAAGAGACCTGCATTCACATGCGGGCCTTCAAGACAGTTACATCTCCTTCTCTTTCCCAAATCAGCCTGTTATGTTTCCCCTTTGGAAAGTTCAGGAAGCAGAAGACCGTCCCATACAGAGCTTTGTTCCTGCATCCTGAGATCCCCAGAGAATGAGGGAAGCGGGAGAGGATTGAGACTAGTGCTTAAAGAGTTTTAGAGCTGAGTGGCCCTGGGTGCCGGTTCTTAGGTTCTTCCAGTGAATCCAACCCTGCCCACCAGCCCGTCCTGGGCACCACAGTGAGGGTGGGTGAAGGAAAGCCGACACCCGCTGGAGCCTGCCATAGCTAGTCAAGAAGAAAAGCAGGTCAGACTGAACGCCAGGTAGCCTGGGCCCTGGGGAGGTCCACTGGGAGGTGCAAGAGCACACAGCCTACCACGGAGGAAGGCAACATGGAAACACATTCCAGGACGAGAGAGATCATCAGTGGGCAATCAGAACCTCTGATGGAGAGCCTCCTCCTCAGTGCAGGGGTGGGGCCCAGGGGGAGGGCGAACACAATGCTGAGCGGCCCCAAGGTCAGTGGTGGGCACCTCTAAGATGACCTCCAACATTCTCTCCTATTTTCATGGTTTTGTGGAATCCCTTTCTGGGAGTGACTAATGGACTATGACAGCAGTAAGAAAACGTCCAAGAATTCCAAAATGAGGTGATGACAGGTCTGCAGCTTCTGCCTCATACACTCTGTGCTCACTGGCTCTCTGTCTCTTGAATCTCGCTCTCTCTGTCTCCATTTTCCTCTCTAGTAACCCTATAAAGTTGGACCTGCTGGAGAGGCCCTCAGGAACTGCAGGCCCCGCGGAGGAGAACCGAGGCAGTCTGCACTGACTGCCGGACACGCACAGACAGCCTCTTGGGAGGAAGTCCTCCGGCCCCAGGCCAGGTTCCAGGCAATGCAGCTGGGCTGACGGCTTGAGGACCACCTCAGGGGAGACCCTCCTCAGGACCACATACCTACACCAGCTCGTGGATTTCTGGCCTCAGCAACTGGAAGGTAAACTGCCTGCTTTGAGCCACTCAGAGTCAGAGCTCTTGGTTGCACAGTCACGGATTAGGGATGCTCCAATCCAGAAGCTCCCTGGAGCCAAGGCCCAGGCTCTGGGCAGTGCTGGCCGGCCCCCTTGTTGGGGCTTTCAGTTGGTGGAGGCCTCTGCTGCCTGAGGCCCTGGGGACAGGGAGAAGCCTGGTGTTGGTGATGGCCCTGTGGAGGGACAGTGCGGCTGTGTGTTCTGTGGGGGACAGAATCACCCTGCAGAGAGATCAGGGCCCAGAAGGACTGCGGTAGCGAAGGAGCTCGAGGAACGGGTTAGAGGAGCAAGGTACAGGAGCTATGGAGAGTCTGGGGATGCAGGGGACACAGGGGGACTGAAGGGGACAGGGTGGAGCTGAAGGAGGGGCAGGAGCTGCAGAGACAGCGGGATGGTGGAGGATGGAGGAGGACAGAAGGGGACAGTGTGGAACCAGAGGAGAAGCAGGAGCCACAGACAGCCTGGGTACGCAGGGGGATGGTGGGGGTCTGGGTGGGATTGAAGGAGACACAGAGATTAGGAGGGTGACGGGGACGGGGAGGAGACAGAGCTGGAGCTGCAGAAAGTCTGGGAATCAGGGGGCAGGGGGATACAAGAGGACGGAGCGGGAAGGAAGGGGGCGGAAGGGGACGCAGAGGGACCGAGGGCGTCAAAGCGGGTAGGCAGGGGGACGAAGGGGAAGGAGGGAGATGGGGAGGAGCCAGATCTGGAGCCGAGGAGTCCGGGGACACAGGGAGACGGGGAGGAGCCAGAGCTGGAGCCACAGAGGGTATGGGGACGCAGGGAGACGGAGGGGGGCTGAGCAGGAAGAGCCTCTGAAAGCCTCGGGGACGGAAGGCGACGGAAGAAGACGCAGAGGGATGAAGCGGGAAGGGAGGGGACGGACGGGGACTTATGGGGTCACAGGTAGACGGGGAGTAGCCGGAAGAGGTCAGCAGCAGAGTCTGGGGACGCAGGCGGACCCGGAAGCCACGGGCCAGGCTCGGGCACTCACCTGCCATGAGCGGTGGCGGGATAGACCGCGCCTTCGCTCGAGCCCCTCCCGCAGCCGGGTCAGCGCCACACGGCGCTACCGCTCGGGCCCCCTCGGTCCGCTCCCAGCCACGCCCCGTCCGGCCTCGGGCCCCGCCCCCACCGCAGTCCCGGTCAGCCTCACTCGGCGCTTCCGCTCCGGTCCCCTCGGTCCGCTCCCAGCCACGGCCCATTGCCCACTTCCCTTTCCCCTTCCGCCAGGCCACTCGCCCCACCCCCTGTCCCGCCCCTCTCTCTTCCCGTTTCCGTCTCACTCCAAGCCCCGCCCCATCGGCCGGCGCTTCGCCGGAACAGGTCCTGCCCAGCTCTAGCCCAGTTCCCCT
>PJEM01021848.1:0-10441 GCA_004023845.1 Helogale parvula | reverse complement strand
AGAGAGAGAGGGAACCACAGAATCAGAAGCAGGCTCCAGGCTCTGAACGTTCAGCACAGAGTACGACACGGGGCTCAAACTCACTAGCCATGAGATGATGACCTGAGCCGAGGTCAGACGCTTAACCAGCTGAGCCACCCAAGCGCCCCGTTATCATATTTCTAAGAATTAGTATTTCACATATCAGAATAAATTACTTCATTCATCTAATCAAGCCGGATTTCTTGTCATTTTGGATACTGAAACTCATTAGGTATATTTTACTCTTGAGGACTAATGGACTGACAAGGAATATGAAGAAATGCACACATAATTGCAATAATAGAACATGATGCTGGACAAGTACAAATCCCATGAGGGAACATAGGAAGCATTCCACCTTCAGAGTGGAGGATCCAAGATTTCTTGTAGGAAGTAGTTCTTGAGGTCAATATGAAAGGTCAACTGGAAAATTCATCCACTGCTGAATTTTCCTTAACCACTCTATACCACTTTGCAAGAATGGTAGTTTTGTTGGGTAAAAGAGGTATCTTTTCTGCGCTGATCTGATACGGCCTTTGGTATCATGCCAGACACATGGCAGCTTGGTTACCTTCAGAAGCAAAGGATCTGCAAGAATGTTGGAAAATGTATTTAAGGGTCAGTGGAAGGACACTTAAGCAAGGCCTTTACCTTTTTATAATACATATCTTGACCTGCAGAAGGCATGATTCTCATATCTTATTGAAGAAAAGCTTGCAATGCCTATGATAACAGTATATTTTAGACTGAAGTAGGTAGCTTATAAACCTGTGGACAAAACTAATTGTGATGACTGGAATTTCTTGCTGTATATATACCCCTCCAAGACACTGCCAACGCTTTGTAGGATGGTATTTTTCTTACCACAGTTAGTAAGAAACTCAGCTTTGTCATATGAACAGGTTGGGTTGGTGATAATTAGGAAGCAACCATTTCACAAAATGTAACGGTGAAGGACTATTTGACAATCAAGAGTTGGCAAATTCATAAGCAACATGCGTTGGGCCTTGATTTAGAGATGGAATAGTAGGACTTTTTTGGACATCTAACGTCTGACTTTTTGAGTCAGTAGAATTGTGGGATTTCTTCTGGAATAAATTTTGGATAAGTACAAAGCATGATATGAAACTAGACTGGTCAACTTTTTTTGTCAATATTATTATAGGCATAATGATTTCCTGATTAAGAGGGGACTTTTGTTCAGGCGCCGGGATCAACAACTCAGTATGTGGTTTGCTTCTAAGCCTGTGAACACTGAGAAACCTCTGCTCCTAACTAGGTAGGGATTTTTATCTTTTCCTAATCATTAAAGATGTGTTTGCATTAGCATATGGCGTGAAATACAAGGCTCTGTTTTAAATAAATGAAACAAATAGTCACTGCATGTGACAAGACTTCCTCCCTGTGATAATGAATACTTGCAGAGGAGAGGAAAGTGCAAAGAGCTGGGAATTGAAGTACAAGCAGGGAGCTGAATGTCACCATACTAAAGACAGAGCTTTTGCTCTTAAGTGTAAGTCTGCTATTCACTATGTCTCCTGGTGAAATAAAGGTATCCTTCATTGTGCCTTAACTATGACCTTGAAAGTGAAAAAGGGATGTATAATGCAAAGGAGAAAAAAAATGATCTAAACTTACAACAAAGGATTTTCTTAGGTGTAATTTATCCAAAGTAAAGGAATCAGTAAGCCTTTGTAAAAATGAACTTTGACTTTTTTTGAATTATCAAGTAAAACTTTCCATAACTAATTATTTGCTTTACAAAGATGAGTTTCTAAATCCATTTGGCACTTGACATGCAATTCATTAAATTGTATAACTTTACTGCTGAAATATCTCTTAGATTTATGGAAGGGAAATATTTATAATTTTTCCATACATAAGTAGAATGAAGTAGGAATAACAATATTCTGGAGAAATCTAGTAAAACTAAACCTAGTAGAACAATTGCCTAGTTTCATATTGTGCAGCATCTTAATAAACCAGCACTATGTAAGAATCTGAAGTGTTCCTTGTTGTTTATAAAATAACTATCAATAGGTTTTAAACAAGGAAAGTATCTGCCATGAGGATTCTGGATTAGGGATTAATTATGAGAATATGACCTTATATAATAATATATAATTCCCTTATATAATTATGGAAATCCTGTCAGGAAGGGTCTGGAAGAGGGATTTGGGAGACCACTGCTCAGCCAGCCCTATTAAAGAACTGACATCTCATAAAGTCAGGAATTAAGGAGATTCTGAGGAGCCAGTGATACCCAGCTACCAAAAGAAATGGAAACATAAGTGTAATTAAGGATAAAATCTAGGGCAAATTGTCCAAATTGCAAAGCTCTTGCTTTTTATCAGCCAAATATCTGATCATGGACTTTATTGATCAGCCTTAGTGATCAGTAGGGCTGGCCATGAGAAGAGCTGGATTTAGAGCAAAACAAGATGAAAACCATTTTTTCTGTCTGTCAGGTCATCTAACCCAGTGACCTTCAAAGAGTAAAGGTAGCTGCTGTCCTTCTCCCTTCAAGCAGTTTCCTATGTTGGCCGACTCTAAGCCAGAACATATAGGGCATGGACTTCTGGGAAGCATGCCTCGTCTTCCCTAAATTAACAGAGTACAAACTAATACGTAGTTAAATATAAATTATAAAAACTTTCAAGTAGTGGTTAAGAGAAATAACGGAGACAAGTGTAGAGAAATTGATGTACTACTACCCACATTATTTCTGCTTTTGCCATTCTATAAATGATAAAATATAAATTTGTATGTAATAGACGTATATGATGTTAACAAAGTAACATCTCAAAGACTTTTGTCCTAAGTTTCATAGCTATTAAGAAAAAGTCGATTATTGAGAAAATGTCCAAACATTTACTTTGAGTACTAAAAGCACAAGCTCATTGATGATCTGAAACTTATCAGTATCGCCAAGAATGATAGTTCATAGGAAATGGCTTATTTGGTATATTCTAAATTAGCAGCAAATTATTGCAGAAATCACTCCAAAAACCATCTCAGACAAACTAATGTACAAGGTAATTCTGCCCAGGTGCCAGTTGAGACTATCATGAAGATGACGTTTATGCAGATAGCACCGTTCTATACGTGGATAAATCCTCCTGTACATGGATTCACTAGAACCTTAGGATTAGGATAACTCTAGGATGATTTTCTTATGAAGGAAAAGTGCGAAAAAAAGTTAAACAGAAATAAATGATAAGGAAAGATATTAGTGCATAATTAAATCTGCAGGCAGTCTTAGGAACCCCTAAACTTGCACTTAGTGTTAGACATAAGGATGATTTGGGGAACCCTGACCTCTTCGTTTGGTATCTGAATGTGGTCTTCTGGATTTCCTAACTTCAAAATAGATTGCATTTTATACAGAGGATGTATTTTCAATTGTTTCAGGCTAGTTTTTGCATCACTTAAGTTTGTTTTTAATTTTGAGTTTCTCAAAAAAACCACACAAAAAAAGATTTTAGCACGTGTGTGTTGGAGATGTGAGCATGAGGGAGTGGGCGGAAGGTCATGCAGAGCCAGACCAGGGATGCCAAGGCAAAGCACTGGTGTTCTTACAGAGGGCTGTGGGATCTAGACAGTGTGCACACAGGGCTGGGAGGAAAACACTGGGGCTGGATTTGGGGAGGCTGGGAAGGCTGAGGTCTGAGGAGGAGGTAGTCACACGGGGGAGGACAAGGACCTGCTAGAGTACGTGCTGGTTTGAAGGGACACAGGGGGGTGGGAGAATGCAGAGGCGGGAGGGAGTACTGCAGACCATGGAGGCCACAGTGAAGGTCTGGATCTGAAAGCCTTGCAGAGGGCCCCTGATGGGGTCTGACCCCAGTCAGCTGAGCAGCTCACGGGAGTGGCCCTGAATGTGAGGCCACCCGGGAAGGGGTGAGCTCAGTCACCTGGGCTGCCACTCTGCGCCGTGTGATTTCAGAGCTGCCCACCCTCTCTGGGCTGGAAAGCACACAGTGCATGCTCCTTCCTGGGGCCCCTCCTGCTCAGGCTTGTCCTGTGGCTGGGCTGTAGTGGTGTCTCCCAGGCCCACTTGCTGAATATTGTCTCCTGCCTCCATGTGGCCACAGAGCACTAAGCAGAGGAGGTGCATGCCCCCACTCCAGCCAGCCCCACAATGCTCTGGGATTTGACACCACTACCAGAGAAGCTGTAGGACTCTGGGTTCCTGGGGCCTCTGGGGAAAATGGGGTGGTCCCTCTGGTAGTCCTCAGGCCTGTTCTGTGCCTGGACCCTGGCACTCACAGGCCTGTCCCAGCAGAGCTGAGAGCAGAGCTGCCAGCCCAGAAAGCTCTGTGGAGGCCACGGCCCCTTGGGCTATCGTGGAGACGGGGGCAGATCTACAGGGATGCGTCTACGAGCATGATTACGGCACGTGTGCGGCACCTGGGTGGCTGAGTCAGGGAAGTGGCTGACTTCAGCTCAGGTCACCATCTCATGTTTAATGAGTACGAGCTCTCCGTTGGGCTCTGTGCTGACAGCTCAGAGCCTGGAGCCTGCTTTGGGTTCTGTGTCCTACCCCATCCCTCATTCTGTCCCTCCCAATTCACCCTGTCTCTGTCTCTGTCTTTCTCTCTCTCTCTCTCTCTCTCTCAAAAATATACAAACATTAAAAAAAAATATTTCCGGCATGTGTGGGTTGGAGATGTGAGCATGAGGTAGGGGGCCAGGAGGCCAAGAGGAGCCAGATATGGGATGCGAAGGCCAAGCACTGGGATCCTTCCCAAGGGCAGTGGGATCCAGACTGTGTGCAGAGGCGGCTCTGGCCACTGGAGCAGTGAAGGGGCAGGTAGAGGGAGCTGAGCTGTGTGATCACGACACACAGGAGCACGGAGAGAGGAAGACAGAATGGGTGAGGGTGGCTGGGGGTGGGGGGACCAGGAGGAGAGCTGGAGCGGAGGTGGGGGTGGGGGGGAGCAAAAAGAGCAGGGCCAGGGCACTCCTTGGACCTCCCTTCTCCCAGGGACTGGGGCTGGAGTCTCTCCAGGACAACGACATGGGCAGGGGAAGGGTCACTCTGAAGGCTCTTGTCCTCTCGATGTGTCCCACCCACAGACCCACATGTGGTTGTCCAGCGTGGGTGCAGAGCCCGAAGAGAAAGGGGCTGCTGTGGCTGAGGTGAGAACAGCCTGAGAACGATGTGGGTGGACCGCGCAGGACACTGTAGCCAGCAGTGCTACACGCTGGCCTCCTTGCTACGGGACACCTATGGCCATAGGGGACAGGCCTGCATTGTGAGCACACATGTCCTCTGTCCTTACCAATGTCTGCTCATCCACTCTGGCATGGAGCATCCCCCTGGGGACACCCTGGGACCAGAAGGGAAAGGGATGGAGTCAAGGCCACACAGTGAGGGACATGCAGGCTGAGTGTCACGGGGCCATGGGGCGCCCCACCCCCACAAATTCTTTGGGCGGGGAGAATGACCAGCAGCAGATGGCTCAGGGCAGGTTCAGAGCTGACTGCTGGGTGGTAACGGGAAAACCCCTAATAGGGCAGAAGAAACGAGTGGCCTCGCAGGGTGGGGAGCTGAACAGGGGTTGAGAGGCTGGCTCACCTCTCCCTGCAACCCTCCACCTCCCCAACCGGCATCACTGAGGAGGCAGGGGCCCAGACCCTCATCCCAGGCTGCAGAGGAGCCCCCTGCTTCCTGCTCCTCTGCTGCAGGCAGCCACCATGCCCTCAGGACCCTGTCCTCTCCGTGTCCCCTTCCCCTTTTAGGCACCGCCCTCATGGCCTCCCTCCTGAAGTAGCATCTTCCTTGCTCAGTTCTGCTCTGGTCTAGGGACTGAGGTCACAGTCAGGGTTGGGAACACTGGGATTTGTTTCCCCAAACTGGAGGTGAAGTGCGCTGTGATCTGAGAATGTGGATGCTTGGGGAGGTGAAGGGGATGGCAGGATCCTCTCCCTGGATGGCTGCAGTCAGTCAGGGCAAAGACATTCACTTTTGCATGTGCACTAAATACGGAGCTTTATTCCTTCCTTAGCCACGTGGGTTACCAAGTTCCAAGGTAGGGGGGAAATTGACGGAAATGGGGGCTCACCCAGGACAGTTTTCCATCTTTGGTTGGTCCGTTGGTTCATTTGGAGCTCAGGCGTGAAGCTCTGAGCTCTGCATCATTCCCAGCCAGACCCCTGGTCCGAGAGAGGCTCCCTAGGTGTGTGGCCCTGGAGGCTGTGAGGGAGCCCCTCCCTTCCTCTGTCTCCCTGCTAGGCAGCTCGCCTGGCAGGGACGATCCTGTGGGACCATTCTGCCTCCACCCTGGCCCTCGCGATGTTTCATCATGGGGTTTGGCCTCGGACCGCCTCTCAGGCTGGGCCTCCTCCTGGAGCTCCACCTTGGTGGTGGACTTCTCAGTGGTCTCAGGGGTCCATGAGGGCTCTGATCCCCCGGACCTCTCCCCTTCCTTGGTGATAGGTCCAGGGGCCGGGTCCTGTGCCTTGGGTTGCATCCATGTGTGGCTGAGGACCTCGTCAATGTTCAGCCGCAGGAGGACATCCGGCTGCAGCATTCGGTAGAGGAGGTCTTTGCACTCACCCGTCAGGTGCCGGGAGCGGGGGAAGTGGACACGGTGCTCCTTCTGGAGGCGCAGCATCCTCTTGATGTTGGAGTCATCATAAGGCATGGCGCCACAGACCATGATGTAGAGGATCACGCCCAGGCTCCAGATGTCACACACCTTGGGCTGGTAGGGGCTGGCCTCCAGCACCTCAGGGGCTGCGTAAGCCGCTGACCCGCAGAAGGTCTTGCTCAGGGTCAGCCGCCCACTGCCATCCCGCAGGCAGTGCTTGGAGAAGCCGAAGTCTGAGAGCTTGATGTTGAAGCCCTGGTCGAGGAGGACGTTCTCCAGCTTGAGATCTCGGTGGGCGATGTTGAGGTCGTGGCAGTACTTGATGGCTGAGGAGAGCTGGTGGAACTTGTCGCGAGCATCGTCCTCGGGCAGGGCTCCCTGGGTTTTGATGAACTGGAGGAGGTCGCCCCGGACCGCGAGCTCCATGACGATGTAGACCCTGCCGTCTGATGTTTCAAAGATCTCGTAAGTCTTGACAATGGAGCGGTGGTTCAGCCTGGGCAGAATCTCCATTTCCCGGGGAAGGAATTTCTCCATGAAGTCGGTGTGGGCTTTCTTTCGGTCGATGACCTTGACTGCCATGTTGAGCTTGAGGCGCTCAGAGTAGGCAGATTTGACTTTTGCGTATGAGCCCACTCCAAGAGTGATGCCCATGATGTAACCTTTCATCCTTAAGACCGCAGCATTGCTCATGGTGCCAGGTGCAGCTGGAGCTGCTTTGCTGAGCTCTGTATCCCTTCTGCACTCGGACCAGCAGGCACTGTCCTCATTGACACTGTGAGGAGGACTCTGGCTGGGCTGGGCCTGGACCTGGAGAGGTGAAACGCCTGGCATTGTCTCTGCGTGACCTCAGCAAGTGAAATCATAAAGCCAGGCTGCAGGGAGTGGGGACTGAACTGGGGGAAAGGGGGCCCCTGCCACCCTGGAAGCCAAGCTGGCCCAGCAGGAGTGCCCATTTCCCACCCACTGGATAGAAGGCAGCACCCAGGACTGCAGGAAGCCTCCCTCCTCCTCCTCTTCACTGTGGCCTCCTGGTCATGAGTCAGCCCCAAGGGGAGGTCGCCCAGGCCAAGCGAGATTGCCAGGCCCATGCCCATTTTGTTTTGGCTGAGTGGACTGATGCTGCATTGGTCCATGCCTCACTAGGGCCGATTTCATGAAGCTTCTTGGCGGTAGATAGAACACCCTGTCTGGGGCTGGTGTTCTTGGAATCGGTGCCGCCTGGAAGGGATGGCCCCGGTCTCGCCAGGCTGGCGGCTGTTCCCAGCCATATGAAGGAGAGCAGCTCCTGTTTCGGGTAGAAGCTGGGGAGATGAGGGCTACTTTGGTGAACAGGGCATGTGTGGGGGTGGGAGACAGGCAGAGTTCTGGGCCCCACAGTGACCAACCATGTTCCAAGGGCATGGGCTTACCTGGAGGATGGGCCGGGCCTGGGTCAGCTAGAGGAGGTGGTGAGGCATCCAGGCAGGGAAGAGCCTGGGAGAGGTGAGGGCTTGTTCTGAGAATGACTGAGTCCCACAGTCTGGAGTGAAGTGGAGGAGAAGGGAAGCGGCTGCTTTGCCCTAAATGGCGGGCCGTCCTTGCAGGGCCTGGGGTGGGAGGAGCCATGAGCCAAGTCATATTTGAGGATGATCCTTGGCAGAATGCATAGAGAATGGGCTTCAGGGTAAGTGGTGGCCAGTGCTTTTGAGCCAGACAAGAGGAGTCTGAACCCAGGCAGGCCCATGGGGACTGTGAGCCAGAGGTAGAGGGTCTGGTGCACTGGTCAGTGAATAGGCAGGGCCTTGGGTGGAGTTTTGCTTCTGAGGTCCTGATAAGAGCAGGTACCTGCAGGAGGAGGGTCCTGAATTTGTGACGGGTGGGCATGTTGGGAGCTGGGGGAAACTTGTATGGCACCGTTTGCATTTCAGGAGCTGTTTGTTGCACCTGAAAGCAAATGTGAAGACCCTTTTGTGTTTGCTTGGGGAACTGGAGCATTCTATGGGTGTCTCCTTGGGGACTTTGGAAGCCCTTTGTATGATTCAAGATAATTCACCTGATTTGAATCTGGCCAATTCTGAAGGTTCTTGCAGTTTCATTTCAATATGAGAAATCAGTAATAATCGAAATGCTCTGTGAGTTAAGAGTCACAAAATAATGTCACCATAAGATAAATGAGCCAGTTATAAAAGTGAAACTGAGATTTAGTTAAGTAATCTTAATAGGACATCCATTCCAAAGACAACATGTCTTTTATTCAACTGAGAGCAGTTGTCGAACATGGCTGATGTTAATTGTTCACTTCTTGATTACCCAGAATTTTAGATTCCACAGAACATATGAGAGTCGTGATATTAGTTGCTGTAACAATTACCACACACTTTGAGGCTTAACATAACACATGTTTATTTTCTCACCAATCTGACATCTCCAGGACTGAAATCTGGAAGGGCCCAATGTGTTCCTTACCTCTTCTAGCTTCTGGGGGTTGCCAGCTCCCTTGACTTGAGGCCAGACCTCAGTTGCCACCTCTGTTTTACATCGCCTTCTCTCCTATGTCTGTTTTCTCTTCTGTGTGTCTCTTCTAAGAACACTTGTCCCTTGACACTTCTCCCAACAGGATAATCCTCACCTCCAGGTCCTTGCCTTAATTACACGTGCACAGACCCTTTTTCGAAATCAGGCGATCTTAACAGGTTTCCTTAAGGGAGTAGGATGTGAACATGCCTTTTGGAGAGCCGTCACTCAACCTGCTGCAGTAATACTCATTTCTTTCAAAGGAACTGAGGTTATTTATTTTTTTTACGTTTATTTATTATTCAGAGACAGAGACAGAGGATGAGCAAGGGATGGGAAGAGAGGGGGAGACACAGAATCCAAAGCAGGCTCCAGGCTGAGTTGTCAGCACAGAGCCCAATGCAGGCCTTGAACTCACAGACCACAAGATCATGACCTGAGCTGAAGTGGGATACTTAACTGACTGAGCCACCCACGTGCCCCAGAACTGAGGTTATTCTTAGGGAAAAGAAGTATTATGATTCACTTTTGTTCTAGATTGTTCCTTGTCATTCACCAGCACGTAATCTGGGGTCTAATGAAGTTCTTTATTCATATTCATCCTCTGTAACAAAATAAAAAACTTTTCAGAAGTCTCCTCAGACTTGGAATAGGCAAAAGACATTTGAAAAGCACTCACTTCTACCATTTGACTTGCTGGTCTATGAAGAATGTGGTTCACAGTGGGATTAGAAGCTCGCATCAGAGTGTAAATCTTTATCAAGAAAGTTTTTTGAGGAAGAAAATGTTATCTGAGAAAGTATATGTACTTGGAGATATAAGTGATTTCCATTCTGGTATTTACATGCCCTCCCTCTAAGAGGATTGGTAATGGTTCACAGAGCAGAACTGTGTGTGCCGTTGTTCTAGAGGGTTTTCTAATAAGGCTGCCTTGTAGTTTTCTAGTTCTCTGAAGGAATGTAACCTTGTGTGAGTAACAGGGATTAAAGGTCTAAATCTTATAGAGTCATTTAGCTTTTGAGATTAATTTGTAGAAAAGCTTTAAGCTGTGATTTTTTCTTCTGGTTGGGAAAGTAACCATCCTGAAGGTTTTGTTTTTATTGTCAAAAGGTGATCAGTTTTATGTAATTTGAAATTTTCAATTCAGCATACCTTCCCCACCTGGATTCATCAATTCCTTGCTTTCAAATACTTTCTTCTCTTGCTGCTGGTTCTCAAATAATAAGTAACTAAAGTGTTGACATGTAGGGATCATTTCTGTAAAAGTATCATTTTAACATTTGAGAATCATGCTTTTTTCATTCCCATTAAGATGAATCCAGTAATCG
>PJEM01021847.1:0-10439 GCA_004023845.1 Helogale parvula | reverse complement strand
GGCTTGAACTCACGAACTGTGAGATCATGACCTGAGCTGAAGTCAGACGCTCAACCGACTGAGCCCCCCAGGCGTCCCGACCTTTGGGTCATTCTTAAAATTTCTCATCCCATTTTATAGTCATATAAATATTCAACTGTCGTTTCCTTTTGGACTTTTATAGTTTTTTTCTTTAATGTTTGATATTTTAATCACAACTGAAATAATTTTAGTTTATGACATAAAGCCGTGTTTAGCTTTGTGAATTTAGGACTGCCGGTGACCAGTCTGAAGTGCCATCATCATTGTGTACTCAGTGTATGCTGACATAAGTATACCCTATGAGCCCTCCCAGAACAGACTTCGGTCAGAGTCTGAGATGTGGTCTCAGGGCTTTCCTGACGCATCATCCTTGAGACCTGGGCTGCTGGCTCTGGGCTGTGACCCCCGGGGGCTCCTGGAGCTGCCCTCTGACTGTCCCCGCCTTCCTGGGGCGGCACCTCCTGGTCCTCAGGGCATGGCCAGTGGCCTTGGTTTACCCTGGATTCAGCCTCTTCATCTCCAGACCATGTCATTTCGGGGCCTAGAGGGCAAGGCGCCAGAGGACAAGGCCGCCTTCCTCTCCTCACAATGTAACCACCCCAGCGTGCACACCCTTCTTCTTGGACGGGCCCCCCGAGAGCAGGCCCGGAGATAAGGGTCTGAGCACAGGTCCAGGAGGCACCGGCAAGTGAATGCCCAGTGAGACGCCAGGCGGGGGAGGGGGGCCAGCAGCAAGGACACCAGCGGCTGTCGGAGCAGCGGGACCCCTTCCTGTCGGGGGCCTCCGGCCACCAGAGAGGTGGGGAGGGCTAAGGTGTTTAACCCCCAGCTCAGGTGTTCCCAGGGGACCTTGACCTCCAGGTACTCCAGCTCCTTCCACAGGGGAAGGCGTGGCAGAGGGTCACAGGTGACGCGGGGGCGGGCTGAGGACAAGCTAGCGTGCCCCCCCACCCCGGCGTGGGATGCGTGTGGTAGTCCTCAGGCCCTCCTGCTGCCCAAGGGCAAAGGACAGGGACAGACGAGTGGTAACTGACAGAGATCACAGTCACGAAGGACATGAGTCTCCATCAGTTTACAAACGTCTCGCTAAATTACAAGAAAAAAGCGATCTTACCAATAGCCTGATCTCTAGAAACCTGTAGACTCAGTCCTGGAGCCCCAGCATCAGCCTCCCGAGTGACAGGGGAGCGAAGGCCAGAAGGAAACAGCAGGTAAAATCAAGTTTCCTCATAACCTGCAGCCCGCGGACAAACACGTGAGGCAGATGCAGAGGAGAACCCCCCCCCATGACCCCCGCTGGCCTTGTGTCCGCGCCTTCGTAGAGACCAACCAGCCGTAGTGGGACCAGCGGGCCCCTGGGGTCCCAGGAGTCTCCTTAGCACATCCAAGTCCTCCTGGAGGCCTGTTTTGACCTGGCCTCCCAGCCTCGTAGTATAAAGCCAGCCGCTCGTCGCAACCCCGGGGCTGCTCTTTCCGCCGGTCCCCGTGCTTTAATGAAATCACCTTTTTGCACCAAAGACATCAACAAGGGTTCTTTCTTGGCCGTCGGCTCTGGACCTTCACTGTCACCCCGAAACCTCATCGACAGGCACCTTCGGTCGGAAGCTGGGGGTAGGGGTGGGGGGACTGCTCAGGCCACCCCTGGAAAGTGTCCCTGGCCGCCTGCTGTCCAGGTCCAACTGCAAACACTCTCGTGGCGGGGGACCCGGGGCAGACTGCCAGGGAGGGCTCCTTCCCTCAACTGAGCCCAGATGTCCCTCTTAGAACGTCCCCATATTCCGCTAGTTCTGCTTCTTGGCGGGGGCGGGGTGGGGGGGATCAAAACACAGTTTCCAGAGGAGTTGGAGGAATTACCGGAACCGCCAGAGGCGGCGCTCTTGCACAGACCAGGGCACAGCACTGGATTTCACAACTGGGAATCTGTGCTTCGCCCTCAGTGGACATTTACTCTGTCATTTCCTAGGACGGCCACACGGTGCGTGCGTGGGTGCGGGTAAGGGCCGGCCAGCTCTGTCTGCGCTCAGCCGTGTGGGACAGCGGCAGCTCGGCGTAGCCGACGGGCACTGCGCTCAGGCGGGCGGCTCCAGGGGCGGGGGGAGCGTCCCGCTGTCTGACTAACGCATGAGTCATGAGTGTTTATTCTCGTTTTCACATTTTTAAAAACTCACAAATGCTTCCCTCCCACAAGCAAACGAGTGCCATTTTGGTTCTGAAAGACGGTAGATTGGCCAATTCTATCATCATTTTAATCTCTTACCACATGTTAATGAAACACACACATTTAATTTGGCTTAGGGGAAGCTGGATTCCAAAGACAAGATCCGATTTGGGTCTGTTTCCTCCCTCGCTCATGAGCGAGGCCCAGATGAGCAAATGCAGGCCAGCCCTTCGTGGTGACAAGCCGCGAGCCAATGACGTTGAGGAAGGGATATGTGCTTCGCACGCACTGGCTTCTCTTCAAACATTCGGGCAGGGCCTTCGCATCTCCTGTCCTAATGACAGGGGGGTGATACATGAGATCACAAACTGAGTTCTGTTGTCAGCGCTTTGCAGACATCAAGTCGGATTCTTGCAAAGACTCTGGGTGAGGAGCGCCCCTCAAGGTCAGAAGTTGGATGCGATGACCTTCCGTCCCCTAGACGTTCAGCAGAGCCAGAGGCCCTTGTTCCTGCACGGCCGTTGGCTCACAGTCCTGGGTCAGCGGAGCCCCAAGTCTGTGGGACTGGCAACTGGTCCCTGACCAAGGAGCGAGCGGCCAGGCTTGCACACCTGCAGAGGGAGCTCCGACTTACAGAGGCAATTCCGTCCTCCTCGTGGGGTGCGTCTGGGTCCCTGGACCCCAAGCACGTGTTCCCGGAAGTCCTGGCCCCTCTGAGCTCCCAGCTCTTACTCACCCCACGGCTGGAGCTCCAAGCACATCGGGCTGAGCAGGGCGGGGTGTGCAGGGGTCAGGTGGGCCCCAGGCTCCTGTGGGCCTCAGGAGTCTGAGGACACTGGCTGCCGTGTCCCAACCTGATTCTCTTGGGATCCAGAGGCAGCAGGGGCCTGGAGGAAGCACTCAGTCCCCAGGGAAGCTGCAGGTCCTGGCAAAAAGTGAGGACTGAGGGCTCATGCATGGCCTGGGGCTGTCCCTGCCTCGGCTACGTGTCCGAGAAGACAGTGACGGGAGGGCCGGTCCATCCTCCACAGCCCAGCAGGGTGGCGGAAGGAGGCATCTAGAGGCGAAGTCGTTTTGTGACAGGTTGACCAACCTCAGAAGCTGCACTTTGCACCAAGTTTTAACAGTGCCTTTGGTGTTGTGGACACGGAGGCTGAGCTGAAACTTGGGTGTCGTACGTGAGTGAGGAACCATGGGAATCGACTCCCAAAGCCAAGAGCCCACTGTGCCCACTGTATGTTAGCCCACTTGACAATAAATTATATTTAAAAACAAATAAATAAATAAAAATAAAACTTTAGGAAGCCAAGAACGATAGGTGCCCTGTGTTTAAAGTACTAGCTTGACTCAGAAAACTTTTTTTAAAGTTTATTTATTTATTTTGAGAGAGAGAGAGCGAGAGAGAGCGAGCACACGTGTGTGAGCAGGCAGGAGCGGACCGAGAGCATCCGGTGCAGCCCCACACGGTCAGCGCAGAGCCCAACTCGAGGCTCGAACTCACAAACTGTGCGAGCATGACCTGAGCCGAAGTCAGACATTCAACCGACTGAGCCGCCGGGGCGTGCCGGAAACCTTGTGAATAGAGACCTAGAGTTAGCAAAACAGTGGAACACACAGACATTCACATGTAACATAAGGTGGAATCTACAGGGTATGTGGATGTACTTTCTGTGGCTTTTGTTGACCTTTCATCAGGCGAAGAACGGTTTTACAATGAAGGTGACCCGTGGCAGTTCCTCCAGTGTCCACGTGGGGCTGGGACAGCAGGTGCCCAAGGGAGAGGGAGGCCCCTGTGTCGGGTCCCGAGGTCTCTGGGCGCGGCCCTTCTGGAACCTAACTTCCTCGCCAGCCCGAGAAGGTGCACAGTGACCCCCGCCCGTGGGTCCCCGGGCTGGACAGCGGCACGTGGACCCCGGGGGGATTTTCTGAGCCCCTCACCCCACGGTGAGCGCAGCCCAGCCCCCGTCCCTTCAGAGGACTGGGAACTTCCGCCGGCGCCGTCAGAGCCATGCACTATCTATTCTCATATTAAAATAATAGAAACTTCATTAACTCATAAAAACCGGGGGAGAATGTCCCATGATGTTGGGGACAGATGTTCAGTTTTAAAGCACGCATGGATGTTCCGTATTTTCCGACAAAGTGGAAGCCAGACACTCTTAACAGCCCTTAGCAATCAGCAGGATTCCTCCTCACCCCGGACCCAGGGCCGACACGCACGGCTGCCTGGCCGCCCCGGAGCCCGAGGGCTGAAGGACCTCGGCCCCTGAGCTGGCCGCTGGCGGCGGGCACTCTTTGTCATCCCTTGTCCCTTCTCCTCGGCTCGGACCACCTTCCCCCCTCCGCCGCTGTTTCCTGATTCCAGCATCTCCTGCGGAAGACTTTCCATGACGTTCCGGAGGCCCTCCAGCTGCCAGCAAGGGCGGGTGTGGGAGAAGGCGCGGAGATGGGCTCGGAGCCCACGAGCGGGGCCAGGACGCCGCCTTCCCGGTGTCTGAGCCCTGGGTCTCCGAACACGGGAGGCAGATTGGAGAGAGTCAGTTCACGTATCTCACATGCGAGGAGTAAGTCAGATCACGCAGGCGGCGCGCTCTGAACGGCTTCGCGCAGTTAACGCTCAATAAATGCGGGAAAGGACAAGGACGATGCCAGTGACGGTAACCGTCAGATCTCCGTGCAGGGACAGGCGAGGGCCGGTCAACCAAATTTAAGAAAACAAACCAGATGATGCTAACTAACCCCTTGTATTAGTAAGAATATCAGAGTTTACAAACTGCTTGCAAATTCATTATGAGATGTCATCCCAACGCTACCCTGCGGGCAGGTGGGGCAGAAATGTAGGATTCACCCCGTCCCCTCCCCCAGCCACAGCGAGGCTCAGGGTCACGGAGAAACAAGCAGAGAGCCAGGCCAGGCAGCCCCCCAGGCTGAGGTCTGTCCTCTCCGGGCACCTCCCAGTCCTCCCGTCGCCTCTGCTCCTCACCACCCACCCCGTCTGCTGGCTTTCCTGCCCCGTCCCCCAGGCTGGGAGTGGCCGCGTCCCCGCCTGGGAAGACGCCCCCGGCCTCCAAGCCTCTGTCCAGGCCTCCTCCTCTGTGACCTCCTCCTAGAGGCCCTGGGTCAAAGTCACTTCTTCTCTAAGTCATGCTAGAAGTAAAGCATTAAAAGGAAATATGGTAAAGCATTTATGTAACTTTGGAGTCGGGTGGGGGGGGAGGTAAATACCGAACGAGGGAAGAGAAATATTCACACTGAAAATACTCACCCGCGAGTCCTGGAAGACACACGTCGAGCGCCTTGCTACCCTTCGGCCGATGCGGGGTGACCCCCGCGGGGGAGAAGCTGGGGGCCACGTAGTGTTTGGGGAGGCAGGGAAGAGGCCTGGAGTGCGGCGGGCCCCTCAGGCGGGGAGAGGCTGGCGGCGGGAGCCCTGTCCGCATGGCCCGCGGCGCCCACGGCAGCCTCCAGCTGGAGGCCGAGGAATTCCAGCCGCGGCGGCGGAACCAACCACTCCGTTTCTGGGGAGACCGAGGTGGTGGCAGCCCTCCCCCCCCCGCAGTCTCGTTCTCACCTCCGTGTTACAGCCCGTGAGGACGGATGACGTCTTCCCTGTGGGGACCCCTGGCTCTGGGGTCAGCACCCAGGCCAGGCCTGTCCAGGGCCGTGGGGCCAGGCGGGTGTGTCTCTGCGGGTCAGTGGTGAGCCGAGGCCCTGGCGGGAGCAGCTGGGCTACACAGACCCACGACCAGGCACTGTGTGCACAGGACACCTGACCCCCCGCCCCGCGACGGTCCCAGACGGGCACGGGGTGTCTGCAGCGGCCAGGGCAGGGTGCCGCGGGCAGAGGGGTGGAGGAGCACGATTTTGAGCAGAGGCCAGAGTGGGGCTGTGGAGACGGCACCAGACGTGACGTGTGCTTTTGTGAGAGGCGCTCCTGCCCCCCCAGGTGACAACCATTAACTGCAAACTGCAAACCTCTTTGCAACCTCAAAAATCAAGAAAAACACGTTTTTTGCGAGACCAAAGACGAAGAAGAAGACAGAGCAAGCCGGTTAGAGGGAGGCGGAGGCGGAAAGGGAGCTCGGTGTGACGAGGGTCGTGGCCTGAGGTCCAAGAGGTCATTCCAGAAGGCGCGATGCTGGGCAGGACCAGGACCGCTGCGCGCGTCAGAGAGCTCGCTGCACAGGGGGGGACGCTGTCCCTAGACCCCGGGGCAGGGGAGAGGCCGAGGTGTCCGGGGGAATTACACCCAAGAAGGAGGGAAGGTAAGGGGCCACTCCTGCAGGGGAAGGGGGCTCCCAGCCCCTGGCGAACCAGTAAAGAGGGGCAAGTCCCTGGTGCAGATCCCCGAAAAGCCTCAGGGAGCAGGCGGGGCCCCGGGTGCTTCGGTCTCAAGGCCCCGATCGGAAGGAAGAGGGCACCCGAGGCTCCCCGCCTCCAGCCGGTCACCAAACGGCTGCCGCCTGCAGCGCGGCAGGAGGGTCACCTCGGAAGCGCGGGGACTCGGGAACCAGGCGAGCCACCCCGACACCACGCCTGCTCTTGGACAATCGTCCCCCGAGAGCGAGGCCGACGACAGGACGCCGTCGGTGAGGCAAGAAACACGGGCTGCAACCCGGCAGGGGAGGCTGCGCTTCCTGATGCGAAGATGGTCTCGTTTATCGAAAACCTGATCAGAGCAGATCCGAGCTCAGCGGGTGGCTGGGTCCCAATCAAAAGTCTGAGAAATCCATGATTTATCTGGATGTTCTATGCACCGTGAAAGCAAATTTTATGTCTCAATCGAATATATATATTTATATGTTCTTATTCACTTTTTTTTAACATTAGTTTATTTTTGAGAGACAGACACAGTGTGAGCAGGGGAAGGTCAGAGAGAGGGAGACACAGAATCCGAAGCAGCTCCAGGCTCTGAGCTGTCAGCACAGAGCCCTACTTGGGGCTCGAACCTACGAACCATCAGATCATGACCTGAGCCGAAGTCGGACGCTCAACCGACTGAGCCCCCCAGGTGCCCTTCTTATTTATTCACTTGTTAATGTTCCTGACAGTGGAATGTTTTCATGTCTCCTATGTATATTAAATATCGTCTTCTTATTTAGTTTTCCTAGAAAGCTGACGTTAAATTAATGACGCACCTTCAAGTCAGCGGTGTCTTTGAGTCCGTGGAATGTGGCTCAACTGAAAAACACATTTTGTTTGCACGAGTGACGAGATGATCAAGCATAGGACAGAGCAAAGAGTGAGAAACCCCCGTGAGGCAGGGGTAAGGGGCTTTGGGGGGAGATTTCGTGCACAAATATGCCCGTTCCCCGGAAGGCATTCGGAGGCCCCGTAGGTGGAGTCTGTTAAAATCCCCCGCAGCGGATCTGGGGGAACAAGGGATGTGAGGCTCGGAGGAAGGTGTAGGAAGGACGAAGAATGCTCTGGAAAACAGCGCCGGGACGGCCCTGAGCGCAGGAGAGCGGGACGGCCGCCCTCGGACGTGGCAGACGCGGCCATGGCAGCCAGTGGCCCGCCGGACACCTCGCAGGGCGTCTCTGAGTCCCTCACCCGGAAGGGGAGAGTTAAGTTGGTGGGAAAGGACAGGCGGGCGGTGACGCTCACAGGTTTTGAAAGGGTGCTGGATTGTCCCCTCGGGTGAGATATGGTCCGGAGGGTTGAGGAGATGCGCGTGGCGGGGAAACGGGGAACCGGGCAGGAGTCTGACAGAGGTGTGGCGAGCAGTCTTGCACCCCGGGGGGACGAGCCAGAGGCGGTGTGGCCCTCGGTGAGGCGCTGGGCGTGTGGGACGCAGCGGCACCCACGTCACCCTCCGAAGGCGGGACGGAGGATTCCTCGCTGTCATGCCCAGCCTGGTGGCCCTACCCGGGCCCAGTGCTGCCACCAGCTGCCCGAGGACGTGGCTTCGGGCCCCCAGCAGCCCGGTGATGAGCGCTGGGGTGCCCGAGTCCCCCCCACCCTACCCCCCACCGGGAGACCCAGACACAAAGCAGTCAGGAAACTGGCCTGAGGGCTTGGGTCACTTAAGTGCAACAATGATGAATGTAGGGATGCCTGGTGGCTCAGTCGGTTAAGCGTCTGACTCTTGATTTTAGCTCAGGTCATGATTTCTCACAGTTTGTGGGTTCAATCCCTGCATCAGGCTCTGCACTGTCAGATTCTCTCTCTCTCTCTCTCTCTCTGCCCCTCCCCTGCTCTCTCTCTGATTCAAAATAAATACATAAAGCATTAAAAACAAAATTTAAGAAATGACACCAGTATTTCTAGAAGGATTGCCCACTTAAAACAGAATAAGTAAAATTGGCAAATAAATATGAGGGGAAAATGATTACAATTCATTGTCCATCCGCGAACTGGATGTTGAAACAACAGCCGGATACTGAGCGGTGCGGACGGCTGGTTAGGAGCGGCTCGCCCCAGGAGGGTAGGGGCAGGTCAAGGCTGCCCTCCGCGCCAGCCGTGGTCCTGGGAGGAGGCGGCAGGGGCAGTGGGCAGAACAGTGGGGCCTTCTAGGTCACGGTGGGGAGCGCAGTGGCACAGTCTTGTGGCTGGCGTGGAAACACAGGGGGCTACGTACCTGAACACGCCACCTCCGGCCCCGGACATCCCCGTGGCCGCCTGTCCTCGGGCCTGTGCACCTGCAGGGATCGGGACGCCGTGGGGCCCAGGCTGGGAAAGGTCGCCATTCTGGCGGCAGGAGTGTGCTCACCGCACGGAGGCTGTCACCAGGCTATTTGGGGCCACGAAATGCAACAAGCCTCCAACATCCACACAGTTTCTTTCTCTTGCTTTGTTGGGGCTCCGGGGACATCTCTTAGCTCTTGAGCGGAGAAAGAAAAAGGGAGAGAGGAAGAGAAGGGGGAAGTGGAGAGAAATGACCTGGTCCTGGCCCTGGTCCCCCCCCCCCGCCCCCGCCATGTGTTGGCCAACCCAAGAGCCCCGGGCGCCCTGAGTGCTGGGGTCTCAGGCAGAATCGGGCAGACTGAGCCCATGAGCCGTCGGAGGCGAGAAGGGGACCTGGGATTCCTGGTTCCTGGATGCTCCGACCCTGTGATCAGGGCCTCGGCAGGAGGGCCCGCAGGCCCTTTCTCCCCCAGTCTCTTCCCCACCAACTGCTGTCTTCACGTTTCTGGCCTTTTCTTCTGCGGCCTGTTCTGAAGTCCAAGGAGGCCAGGGGAAGAGCCCATTTCTGGGGGCTGGATTTCACTTCTGGGCAGAGGCTGCCAGGCCTGCCCTCCAGGTGCGGGGCTCCGGGTGCAGGTGCCCCGCCCCGCCCCCGGCCCCGCCCCCAGCTCCCTGTCCTCCCACCTCAGCTGTGCTTACTGGCCCCGGCTGGTGATGGGGAGCACCTGCCTGAAGCTGATGGAGGCCGCGGAGCACAGGTCACGCAGCCGTGTCCAGAGGCGAGGTGGGGCTGCGCAGTCTGAAGGTGTTAAGGGGGAGATGTCCCCTCCGAAGGCTGCCAGTCAGAGGCCTCCCTTGTCAGTTTCCACAGACCCCGTGGAAACAGGCTGTGCACGCATGTCGGGGGTACAAGCCCTTACAGTTCTGGGTCAGGGGTTTGGGAAAGTTTAGTGCATGTGCCGTGGATTGCGGTTGTCTGGGCGTGAACGTGCACTGAAATCGCACAAATAAAGGTATAGTGCCTCCGACAATGGAGGACAGAGCCCCAATTTAGAAGGTGCCAGTCAGACCCTCGCCAGAGGGCCACGCTCCTTCTCAGCTTGTGCTTGTAGAAGACCTGGATTTGGGGTGCCTGGGGGCTCAGTCGGTTAAACACCTTACTTCGGCTCAGGTCATGATCTCACATTTGTGGGTTTGAGCCCCGCATCGGGCTCTGTGCTGACACCTCGGAGCCTGGAGCTGCTTTGGATTCTATGTCTCCCTCTCTCTCTGCCCCTCCCCTGCTCACACTCTGTCTCTCAAAAATGAATAAATGTCAAAACCAAATTTTAAAGAAATGTTGAATTTGATCACCCTTTCACCCTGTGGACCCCAAGAGAGCCCAGGCTGTCCTAAATGCCGGGCTCCTTCTGGTGATGGAGAAGTGTGACAGACGGACCTCCTGGTGTTGCCCCACCCTGGTCCCCAAGACCTAGAGACTGGGGTAGCTCCCCTCTGCTGGTACCGGCCCTCCCAGCCCCTGCAGCGGACCCCAAGTCCCTCTCACTGGAAGACACCTCAACCCAAAGAGAGCGCCCGGTAGAGGGGCTAAGTTACAGGCACCCACCTGGCCTCAGGGACACAGGTTTCCAAA
>PJEM01021846.1:0-10424 GCA_004023845.1 Helogale parvula | reverse complement strand
AAATCAAACTGTGACTTTACAGCCTCTGCAGTTAAAAACAGAACATTTATGTACTTTAAATGATTTTCAAAAACTATTAGGAGATATTAATTGGATTCGGCCTCTTTTAAAACTGTCTACTAAAGATCTTATCCCACTGTTTGAAATTTTGCATGGAGACTCCCATCCAAATTCCAAACGAGAGTTAACTCCTTTAGCTTTGGAATCATTGTCTAAAGTAAATGAGGCTTTACAAGGAGCCATGCTTACTAGGGTTAATTATAATGAGCCTTGGTCTTTAATAATTTTACCAACTGAACATTCTCCCACTGCTTGCCTATGGCAAGAGAGAATACTAGAATGGCTCTACTTGTCAGCTACTCCTAAAAACGTTTTGGCTGATTATCCATCCTTAGTGACACAATTAATTATTAAGGGGAGAAAAAGAAGCAGAGAATTATTTGCACAAGAGCCAGCAGAAATTGTTCTTCCCTATTCTAAATTTCAGATTGAACAATTAATGCAGGGATTTACTGATTTTCAGGTTGCTATGATTGGGTATACAGGCAATCTTGGCTTTAATACACCTAAGGACCCTATATTACAATTTGGCAAATTAAATTCTTTTATTTTTCCCACAAAAGCAAAAAGTAAACCTTTGGAGGATGCCCTTTTAGCATTTACTGATGGGTCCTCTAACGGCATGGCTTCAGTAATCATTTATAAAAACCCATCTAAACCTAAAATTATTTCTTTTCAAACTGAGGAAACCTCAACCCAGAGAGCTGAACTTGTCGCTGTTATCAGATTGTTTCAAGAAACACCAGAGAGGTTTAATTTATTTTCAGACTCTAAATACGTGGTTGGACTTTTCCCAGCCATTGAAACAGCAACAGTGCCTGTCTATAAAACAGGAATTTCAGGTTTACTTTTGCAATTACAGGTTAATGTACAACAACACCAGGAACCTTTTTACATAGGACACATCAGAGCTCATTCTAAGCTGCCTGGCCCCCTCTCTGAGGGAAATGCTTTAGCTGACTTTCATACTAAAATTGCTTGTTTAGCTATGGATCCTGTGCATGAAGCCCAAGAGTCTCATAAGATTCATCATCAAGGCTCAAAGGCTCTGAGGCTACAGTTTAAGATCACTCGAGAACAGGCTCGACAAATAGTTAAGAACTGTTCTTCTTGCCGACCTATGAATTCAGGGGTCCCACATGTGGGCATTAATCCTAGAGGCTTAATACCAAATGCTTTATGGCAAATGGATGTGACTCATGTTAATTCCTTTGGAAAATTGTCCTTTGTTCATGTCACTGTGGATACCTATTCTCATGCACTTTTTGCATCTGCTCGAACTGGAGAGGCTTTTAAGGATGTTCAACATTTATTTCAATGCTTTTCTGTATTAGGAATGCCTTTCAAAATTAAGACTGATAATGGGCCAGCATATACATCAAAGTTTCAAAGATCTCTGTGAACAGTTTCATATTCAACATTTAACAGGAATTCCTTATAATTCCCAGGGTCAAGCTATTATTGAGAAAACTAATCAAATTTTTAAAAAATCAAGTAGTAAGACTTCAAAATTCAGATTTTAAATATGCTTCACCTCATCAAATTCTGGCTCACTGTATGTTTGTGTTGAATCACCTGACTCCAGATTATTCCGGGGAAACTCCAATGCTTAAGCATTGGCGGAGTAAACTAACTACAAAGCCTCTAGTAAAATGGAAAGATGTGCTCTCAGGAGTCTGGAAAGGCCCTGATGTCTTACTAACTGCGGGTCGAGGCTTTGCTTGTGTTTTCCCACAGGATAGTGATTTGCCTATTTGGGTGCCAGATCGGCTAATTCGCCATGCCTCCACGCCTCCGTCGGATCCACCAACAGATGGCATCAAGATCAATGGACTGCAGACAACCTAAATCAGAAGATAAGAAGACTCCACCTACGTTCCTGCAAACGGACAAATGATATCCGTCCGTCATTTAACACCAGACAAAAGCTTACTGTGTTTACTGTTGCTTTAATTAAAAAAGTACATACAACCTCTTTTATTAATAATATGTCAAAATATGTAACATTAGCTTTAACTACTCAAG
Organism: Helogale parvula; assembly: GCA_004023845.1. Lineage (NCBI taxonomy): Eukaryota > Metazoa > Chordata > Mammalia > Carnivora > Herpestidae > Helogale > Helogale parvula. The sequence continues at coordinate 8,339 of PJEM01021846.1, read as the reverse complement.
AAATTATTAACCACCTTATATTATGATTCCTGTCAATATTAACTCTTCCTGGTATGGCAATCATGGTATCAAAGCTTTGCAACTCTTAAATGGAAAATTGTCTCCTCCCGCCTTTGGGCCCTATTGTGGGTTTATTGATCTTGGTGTCCTTGAGCCCTGTTCTATTCAATAAGGTCATGGCATGTCTAAGGCAGTAAAGAGATGCTATCAAGATACAGCCTATCCAGATTCATCATCATAAGCTTGATGTGGCCGATCAGGAGGCCGATAAGAGCTATATTATGGCAAGAGGCGCGGGCTGGCTAGCCAATGACGGGTAAGAGAGGCCTTACCATCCTATCAACCTAAGACAGGCTGCTCAGACACAGGCTTCTGGGTGTGCCCATGACGGGTAAGAAGGATTGGCAGGCCTCCAACCTAAGACAGGCACAGTCCTTTCCTTGCCTATACTATCACATTTCTGGAAAAGGCCCTTTCTGAAAAAATGAAAGGCGGGGAGATGTTGGGGCCCATCCAGCCAGAAGTGCTGTGTGGCCTTTGGGACCCTGCTTCCCCTACTTGAAAATGTGTGCACTTGACTGCCTGACCTAAATGGATCAGAGACTAGAGTTAGTTTTCCTATTATTCATGCCACTTGGTAATTGCGGTTTCAGTAAATGGGCAGACTTTCTTATTGAAACTTCATCCCTGGTTAGAGGCACCTTACTCACAGACTATTGTTTGAACTTTTAAAGAAAAATAGCCTTGTCATAAACTTCAGCTAATAGTACACTATATACGCAAAATAAGACTCTCGCTGATGTATTTTGAGTGGTCAATTATGTTTTTTGATCTTCTGTATTGTACTTCATTTCTGTCTTTAACTTTCTGTTCTCTCTTCCGTGAAAACAATGATCTTTCTAAAACATGTGATTCCTAAGAAGTTACAAACAATGTAATCATTAAAAAAAAGATGATGTAATCACTTATGGTATATAAGACACCAAGTTTCACAGTAAAGTGTGGTCTCTTCCACCATTCATGTTGTCTGTGTTCTTTCTTGTAGATATTTCGCCGACACCAACCCCCTACTCAGACCCTTAGACTCTGGTGCGTGGGCTGGTCCCTCGCACCCAGGCATCTTGGGTCCAGCCCTCACCAGGTAACCTGAGAGAGATCAGTGACCTCAGCACACGGGCTGAGAGGCATGTGTTGGGGCCAGCTCAGTGCAAAGGGTCCAGGAGTTCTGGGGCGCGCCTTGAACTGTCCCAAGCCCGGCTTCTGAAGACGTGCTTAGCTTATGCTTGGGTGAGAGGGGTTGCTGGCCAGGAACCACCCCCTAAGAGAGCAACTAGCATGGTGCTTGTCTGTCCATCATGACCGCTATAAACTCTGTCTACTCTGGTCCCACAACCCTGGAGGAGTCAAGACAGCCGAGGCCTGTGACCCATGAATCACCACATACCCTCAGCCTGGAGCACAGGAAAGAGTGTATGAGCTCCAGGGAGCAGCTGACTTGTGGACAAAGACACTCCATCTACCAGCAGCAGAGAACCTCAATAGAAATTTTCCTCTCCAGAAATACCTCTGCCATTAGTATAGCACTTATTGGGACTGTTTAGACCCCGTAGTTACTCTGCATAACTATGGGAACACCATAAAGCATCTTTATAGTTCCTATGGCTGGGGACACCAGGCGAGGAGTGAGGAACAAAACAACCAAACTTCTCTCTCTCTCTCTCTCTCTCTCTCTCACACACACACACACACACACACAGAGACAGACACACACACACACTTCCTTTTCTTTCTCTACCATTCTACATTTGTTCACAAGTATGGGAGCCTAACTCTGCCCCACCTTGTCCTTACTTCCTGTGCAGGAGAGGCTGGGTTGACCAATGGTGCATGTCTGAAAGTTTCCCACTGGTCTTGCTGAAGTGTCATGCTGCATCTTAAACTTCTCAACATCTGGCAGCTTCCTGAGATACATGGACACACACCTATATATACCCACACACAGACCAAGGCAGAGACAACGACACACACACACACACAAAGACACGCACGCACGCACACTCACACACACACACGCTGGACAGATGAATGCCTTCCCGCAGACATACTCTATGTTTCTGAGTCTGTCTCTAGGAAAGCTCTGCCTTCAGATTGACATGACAGCTATCGCTCTTTAAATTTCCCAAGATGCAGAAGAGAATTTGTGGAAGTATTAAAAAATATAGAATATCATTGAGACACACACAAAGACAAATGCCCACAAACAGAGATAAAAACACACTGAGAGAGTGAGAGAGAGACAGACAGACAGACAGAAAGACAGAAACAGAAAGGGACAGAGAGAGAGAACTAAAAATTGGGTAGGAGGAGAGCAGGGGAAGACCAACTAAGAAATGAAAAAACATTCCAAGCTCATGGATTGGAAGAATAAACATTGTTAAAATGTCATTATTTCTCAAACCAATTTACACATTCAACGAAATCCCCATGAAAATTGCACCAGCATTCTTCTCAATGCTAGAACACACTATTTTAAAATTCGTATGAACCACAAAAGACCCCGAATAGCCAAATATTGAAGAAGAAAAGAAAAACGGAAGTCACCACAATCCCAGACTTTAGCCTTTACTACAAGGCTGTCACCTCAAGTTAGTATGGTATTGGAACAAAAACAGACACATGGACCAATAGAATAGAATAGAAAGCCCAGAACTGGACCCACAAGTCTATGGCCAATTAATCTTCGACAAAACAGAAAAGAGTAGCCAATGAAAGAAGACAGCAACATGTAGAATGAAACTAGAACACTTTTTTACACCAACCCCAAAAGTAAACTCAAAATGGATAAAGGACCTGAAAGTGAGAAAGGAAACCATAAATCCCATAGAGTAGAAAGCAGGAAATAGCCTCCTTGAGCTCAATTGCAACAATTTCCTCCTAGACACATCCCCAAAGGCAAGGGAATCAAGAACAAAAATGACCTATTGGGACCTCGTCAAGATAAAAACTTTATGCAATGCAAAGGAAAGGATAAAATAAACTAAGAGGCAACCAACAGAGTGGGAAAAGATAGCGGCTACTACTTTTCATCTAGTCCAGCCTTTTTTTCATTGCCTGAGTGTGTATGTGTGTGTGTCTATGTGTATGACTGTGAGTCTGTGTGTGTATGTATGTGTGTGTGTGAGTCTGTGTGTGTGTGTGTGTGTGTGTGTGACCAAGTGGGAGATAGCCTGTGTCTGCTCATTCCTCCATGCCTTTCTGGATGTGAACCCCACAGAATTTCAATGTTTTTCCATCTAGAACAGATCCTGGACGTTCCGGGGACACAGATATGGTGAAAGCATCACACCTGGCAGCCTGGAAGATGATATACCACGTACTGAAATGACAATGAAGGAGACCTCAAAGAAGCAACGAGTTCTTCTGTGTTAGTGTGTGATTTTTAAGCGGGACCCCAGAAGTGACAAAGAGGAGATGGCCTGAGGGGGACCATCCTAGCTTCTAGGACTGAGTGTGTGGGGAGATGTGCAGGGCTATGTAGGGCAGGGTGTGACATGTGCAGAGGCTGTGTCCCTTCCTGGGCAGAGACTGGAAGGAGCGGGAAGACACAGTCCTGTGATGTGGACACTATTCCATAGGGCAGAGCAGAAAGGTAGCGCAGGGGCTGCCACGTGAGCCACAGTCAGCCAGTTGGGTCCTGTACAAAGCGGCCATGGCATGAGAAGCTCCAGGCACTTTGGATACAGCCTTGCAGAACTGGACTTTTCCAACTAGGATTACTTGAGGACAGAAAGATTCATTTCTTTTAAAAATTCTTTACTCCTCCACGGCAGTGCATCTGGTGAACTAGCATGTGTGCACGGATCTTTATGATGCGTAAAATAGGATGTAAGTTGTCGTGTGTGCCTTCTGATGCATCCGTGCCCTTTCCCTCTGGCTTACGTGATGGATGATGAAAAAGTCCTGTGGAGTTTTTGGTTGGGGCCATCTGAAATCTCTAGGAAGAGCAAGAGGAGGGGTTGCTAGAAGAACTGAAACGTTTTGTTTCTTTGGTTTGCTGGGTGCCAGACGCAAGATGCTGGCTGCATTGTTCCTTGCCTTGAGGCCTCCTGGTCCGTACTCCCTGCCCCTTGTCCTGGGTGCCAGGAACAGGCGATCTGTGTCATCCGACTCTTCCCAGCCTTGCTGGGCCCTCTCCAGCGGTTCTTCAGAATGCGTCTTGGTGCACAAATGATCCGTTTTCTCTGACGGGCCACAGAAGTGGATACTTAGGTTCACGTATTCTGCTGCTGTGTGTGTGTGTGGGGGGGTGTCCACGTGCTCGAATTGTCCAGCAATTTCTTTACTGAGCATTCTGTGTTGGACACTTCTCTTACTTATGACTTCCTGGGATTTCTTGCTTTCAGTTCTTGTTACAGCCATGTTAAGTTTAGGGAGGTTGGACCTGTTTGCCTTTTAGCCTCTTCTATTTTGTGATGCATTTTTTATTTAAATAAATTTCTGAAGGTCCTTGTGATACTTGGAGGGATTTCTCTGAAATATGCTTTTTAAAAATTTATTTAATTTATTTATTTAGATAAAGGGCATGAGTGAGTGAGAGGCAGAGAGACGGAGAGGGAGAGAGAATCCCACACAGGCTCGCACTTGGAATGCAGAGCCCACGTGGGCCTCCAGCTCACCTGGTACAGGGCTCGAACTCACGAGCCGGGACATCATGAGTTGAGCCAAAGTCAGATACTTACCCCACTGAGCTACTCTGAGATATTCTTATTTTTCCTTTGAACTATGGTAGGCAAGTCCCTGTCCTAGGGTCCTTAGAGAAAATCCACACTGCCTGGTGCATAGTGGCTGGATGGCTTTGAACCCTGAATCACAAACATGCTGGCTCCTGAGAGTGACTAACAGGGTCCCCTCCTTGAGTCCAAAGTGAGTGCCCAGGGGTGCCAGGTGGGGGAGCTTATTCCCTTATGGACCTCAGCTCAGGTCATGGTCTTAAGGTTCTCGAGTTCCAGCTCCACATCGGGCTCTGTGCCGACAACTCACAGCCTGGAGCCTGCTTCGGATTCTGGGTCTCCCTCTCTCTGCTCTTCACCCACTCATGCAGTTTCTCTGTGTCTGCCTCTCTCTCAAAGATAAACATCAAAAAAAACCTTTTAGGTACATAAAGTGAGTGCCGAGTTGGGTGGCCCAAGTGCCCCTGGTGCAGGGTTGTCAGAGGCTCTGCCCCACCCCACCCCATGAAGACCGGAAGTGGAAGCGGGTTTGTCTGGTCGTGGGTTAAATGAAACTGCCAGGCCTCAGGAATGCCGTCTTACATTCCACGTCCAGGGGTGAGGGCAGAGCCTGGAATCCGGTGGTGTCCTCTGTCCCTCCCTCTCCGCTTCCCCTTCCCTGCTGCCTCTCCTGGGAGTGGAGTGGGGGCGGGGGAGGAAGCTGGAATCTGTCCCCAGTGCTCCTGTGACCTCCTGTGCTACCTCTTCCCGCCTGTCAGAAGCGCAGGGTGCCATCTGTCCACCTGCCAGGGACCTGCTGTCCCCACTTCTTAGAAACACCCGGACTCCTGGGGTGCCCGGGCCGGAGACAGTGCAGGTCACTCAGGGGACTGGTGTCGCATGTCCTGTGTGCACACAGTAGTACACGGTTGCTGTTTTTAATAAAATTGGTGTTTGGGGAAGAGGTTTTGGTCCAGAGAGAAGTTGCAGAAGCGGCACGGAGCGTCCCCACCTACCCCTCGCACCCAGCGCCCCCCTGGTGGAGGGGGTGACGCTGTTGTTCCCCAGTGAGCCGGGATCGATGCGTGACTGCTGAGCTCGTATTTCATTCAGCTTTCCTTGGCTTCCCCTGCTGCCTTTTCTGTTCCGGATTTCATCCAGCGCGCACGTTGCCTTCAGTCCCCTTGTTGCCTTGGGCGCCTCTGGCCGGTGACAGGTTCTCAGGCCCCCCCTTGTTTGGACCCTGACCCTGCGGAGTGGGGCTGGTTGGCTGTTTTGTAGAGTGCCCGCTGCTGGCCTTGGTCTGCTGTTTCCGTCACGGGGACGCCGAGGTTCTGGTTTTGGGGAGGAAGGCCACAGAGTAGAAGCAGCATTCCCAATACACGTGATGCTTCCTACTTTGGCTTTCCAAGTTTTCTTAATTGTAGAAATTCAGATTTTTCAGGTTCTGTTCTTTGGAAATGTTGACACTCTAGGGGAGGAAAACCAATCACTTTCTTTCTGAAACTCTCTTTGTGGGCGCCTGGGTGGTTCGGTTATGCCCAGATTTTAATATCGCCCCCAAAACCAGAGACCGCCAGGGAGGCCGAAGCATGCATGCAAAAGCAAAGGGCTTTATTACGAATTTAGGCCCAGCCAGCCTAAACTCGGGCTCACAGACTTACTGGATCCACATGGAGCGAGCCCCGAACATGGCGGGGCAGGGCCTTTTATGGGTTTGGGAGGGGAGTTACAGGAAATTGTGACACAGGTACAGGGGTCCAATCAATATAGCATCACATCATTGACAGTAACTTTAACCAATTACAGAGTGGACCCAGAACCCTCAGGTAGGGCGTGACTAGGACCCTCAGGTAGGGCGTGACTAGTCTTAACCTCCATCTTTAGGCCCGCCCTCAGAAATGTTAATGGTGTTATCTGGCCTTCAAGGTCAGAGGGGAAACCTGAATCAGACCTGCATCCTTACAGTTCAGTCGCTTAAGTGTCTGACTTTGGCTCAGGTCACGACCGCCAGTTTGTGAGTTCGAGCCCCGCTTCGGACTCGTGCTGACAGCTCGGAGCCTGGAGCTGCTTCAGGTTCTGGTGTCCCTCTCTCTGCCCCTCCCTTGCTTGCGCTCTGTCTCTCAAAAATGAATAAACATTTAAAAAAATGTTTTAAATGTTTGAGCAAGGAAACTTTTTTGTTGGAATTGTCCAGGTGGGGTACAGTTATGGGCTGAATTTTTGTTCCCTGAAAATTCATATATTGGAATCCTAATTCCCAGCCCTTCAAAACGTGACCACGTTTCGAGATAGGGCCTTTAAAGAGGTAACAAAAGTAAATGAGGCTCTGATCCAACCTGCTTGGGGTCCTGATAGGAAGAGGAGCAGACAGACAGCAAGGATTCTTGGAGACAGAGGGAAGCGACGTGAGGGTCTTTGCACGCCAAGGAGACCGGTTACAGCTCCGTCGTTCGGGCCCCCCCACCCCCACCACCGCAGTCTGTAGAATCGGAGCTACTGTTGTGGGGCAAGGGGGTTGGGGGGTTGGTGATCAATGGTGCTGTGCTGGTTGGGCATCTGAGGTCTCGGTTTGGACAGGCAAGGCTGGCTGGCGTGTCCTGTACACACGTCATCTCTTCTTTTGTCTGATCTGTACACTTCGGGTCCACCAGGTTTCAGAATGGCACTGGGATGGCTTGAATTCATAGCTGTTGTGTGTACCTTCTCCCCACGTCAGCAGAGCTGTGCGCTGTCAGGGCAGATCTTACGGTTTTTTTCATTTTTTAAATTTAGTTTTGAGCAGGAGACGGAGAGAGTGAGCGGTGGGGCAGAGAGAGAGAGAGGGAGACACAGGATCTGAAGCACCTCCAGGCTCTGAGCTGTCAGCACAGAGCCCAGCACGGGGCTCGAACTCAAGAACTATGAGATCATGACCTGAGCTGAATGGAACCTCGAGTCAGATGCTTAACCCACTGAGCCACCCAGGTGCCCCAGGCAGATCTCACTCTGTTGGGGTGACAGTTAGGCTCTTTCTCTGGCACGGCAGGAGTCTGTGCACCATCGGTGTTAGAGCCGCATTGTGGCGTTTGGGGTTTTGGGTCTGGCAGGCCACGCTGTCGCTGCTCGCCCGCCCCTGCGGGAGCACTTGGCAGCGAGCCTCTCCCTGGTGGCCGCCATTTATCTGTGCCTTTGCATCTCTGCGCTTTGGTGTAGGCGAGTCCAGGTCTAGGTGACAGTGTCATCTCCGCCTCCGCAAGTGTTTCCCCGGGCAGCTCCTGCAGCCCGCTTCCCAGGGCTGTGTTGCCAGCGGGCACCTCGGAGGATGGAGGGCACCCTGTCACCCGGAGCAAGCAGCAGGCCCAAGGCTGGCGCCCAGCTCTCCAAAGCATCTACTCCCGATCCTGCTCCTGAAACTGCTGGGGGTCCTTTCAGGCTAGCATCCCCTCCTCCCAGATGTGTGCGTGCGTGCGCGTGTGTTTCCTTGAAAAGAAAGGCTTTTATAGTCTCTAGTTGTCTGGGAAGGATGAGGGGCTGGAAGCTTCCAGAGTTGAAAGGGCTCAGAGCCCAGAGGCTGAACCCCTTCTGCAGGTCAGCTCGTCCTCCTCCCCCTCCCCCTCACCCCCCGCCTCCTCCTCCTCCTCCCCCCCC
>PJEM01021845.1:0-10455 GCA_004023845.1 Helogale parvula | reverse complement strand
CACAAAAGACCCTAAATAGCTAAAGTAATATTGAAGAAGAAACCCAAAACGGGAGGCATCACAATCCCAGACGTTAGCATGGGATTACAAAGCTGTCATCATCAAGACAGTATGGTATTGGCACAAAAACAGACACATAGACCAATGGAATAGAATAGAGAACCCAGAACTGGGCCCACAAATGTACAGCCAATTAATTTTTGACAAAGCAGGAAAGAGTATCCGATGGAAAAAAGACAGCCTCTTTAGCAGGAGGTGCTGGGAGAACTGGACAGCAACATGCAGAAGAATGAAACCAGACCACTTTCTTACACCATACACAAAAATAAACTCAAAATGGCTGAAGGACCTGAATGTGAGACAGGAAACCATCAAAACCCTCGAGGAGAAAGTAGGAAACCACCTCCTTGACCTCAACCGCAGCAATTTCCTACTTGACACATCTTCAAAGGCAAGGGAAATTAAAGCAAAACTGAACTCTTGGGACCTCATCAAGATAAAAAGTTTCTGCACTGCAAAGGAAACAATCAAGAAAACTAATAGGCAACTGACAGAATGGGAAAAGATAGTTGCAAATGACATATCAGATAAAGGGCTAGTATCTAAAATCTACAAGGAACTCACCAAACTCCACACCCAAAAAAATCAAATCTTTCTTCAAAGAAATTCTCCTTTTTATTTCTTTGATTATCCACCATCTACTCCATTTAATTCTACTGCACTTTCAATTAGATGGCTATTGTATCTTTAGATCTTTGTTCAGTCTCTTATTATTATTATTTTTTTATATAACTTCTTTCTCATTCTCTTTTAATTTATTCTCTGGACACATGAACAGATTTCTCAGTTGTCTTTTTTCTGATCTCACATCCTCTGTGTCTTTAGCAGTTTCTTAGAATTTCTTGTCCCTTCTTGTTTCCATTGTTTAATTGCTTTGCTTTTATTTTTCTCCTTTGTATTCACATTTTTGTGGAATTTTTGGAGAGAATAGTTATTTGATCATCTTTGTCTGGGGATCTTAAAGGGGTGTTAGAATATTGTAAAGACTTTGGAATGTATTGTGAACTGTTGTGGTCACTGTAATGATGTTCTAATGATATTTTTGAGCATTGGTTGGTGAATTATGTTTGCATTGCCAACTTAAGAATGGTTGTACATTATTCAATACTATGGATATACCATAACAGATCATGTTCCATGTCAATTATATAACCTTATTAAAAAATATAGACAAAAGGATCTAGGAGAGATTATGAGAATGCTTTCTGGAGAGGAAATTACATGTCAAGTTTACGTGCACAAATTCAGTGATGCCCCAATTTCAAGTTAGAAGGGATTACTAAATCCTGTTGTTGGGGGAGGTGTGTGTGTGACATACACAGCATCTGTCACACATACATCTTAATGACACAGAGTGAAAGAGGTAAATGTTAGTGTGTTCAGGGGGCATCCAGTGATACCATGAACAACTTTGAGGCCCAGTCATTCCAGGTGGTTTTAGAAGAGGTTCATAGACTGAATATTTGAATCTCCCCAGAATTTTTATGTTGAAACCTAATCCCCAGTGTGATGGTATTTGGAGATGGGACCTTTGGGGAGTGATTAGGTCATGAAGGAGGAGCTCTTATATATGGGATTAGAGCTCTTATGAAGGAGGCTTCTGCCCCAGAGAGTTCGTAGGATGAGGATATAGAGAAGAAAAGACAACTGTTTATGAATCAGGAAGTAGGCTCTCAGCAGACACCAGATCTGGTGGCACCTAATCTTGGGCTTTTAATCTCCAGTATTATGAGAAATAAATCTTTGTTGTTTAAAAGCCACCCGGTCTGTAGTATTTTGTTACAGGAGCCCAAATGCACTAACATGGGCAGTTTGTGTGTTTGGTGGGAGTATAGTTATCTGATCCATCAAGTAATTTATTAAAGAGCTCTTTATTGATTAGATATGTTGTATCCCCCTTGTACTTCCTTGAAGCAGTGTGGACATAGGGAACTGCATTCTGGCATCAGGAAGGGTCTATAGAGTTAGATACATGGCACTTAATTTCGGTTGTTATCTATTTACATATAAAATATTGGGGAAGCCCTGTTTGCCTCACTCCATCCGTTGAAACTACACACACACCTGCATGAATGAGGACTACAGTATGAGGGTCAGTAATATGCCAAGGACTATGAATTGAATGAAACATAGTATTCCAGCCTTTGAGATTCTAAGAATTTGGGGAAAAAGGTAAGCAAACATACAAATTGCAATGAAATATTGTAAGTGAGAGATATATATAATATATATAATATAATATATAATAATAGATAAACAAACATACAAATTGCAATGAAATATTGTGAAGTATTATAATATAATATACATATTATATATACTATATATAAATATTGTGGTATATATGTATGTGTGTATATATGTATGTGTGTATATATAATAGAGTAACTCTCCCTGGGAAAGTAACTTTTGAACTGGTCTTATAGATTGAGTGGGCATCTAGAAGATGAAGAAAGGGTAGGGATGTGCAGGTCATGCCCCAGATGCCTCCATTTGCCCCCCTAAATTTATTTGCCACCTAGCTCTGTCTTGTTATGTACCCTAGGGGGTTGTCCCTTAGCATCTATATTATCCAGGATCTGCTCTGGCTTCCATTTGGATTCAGCCAATTGGAGATAATAGCAGGAGGGTAGAGGGTAAGAGCAGAAAGAGGTTGGAGTGTTTCTCTTTCCCTCCTCACTTTGCTGCATTGTTCTGCCAGTGGCTAGTCTCTGTACCTCTATGTTTGGGAAGATAGCAGGTGGCCTATGGCAGTGTCAAGCACAGAGTGAACTGGGAAGAAGCAGGATCAAAGAGACTAAAGAGCAGCAACTATTGTGATAGTTCGCACAAAAGATGAGGAAGGTCTTTGTTAAGGCAATAGAGGTGGACTGGAGACAAGAGGGTACATTGAGAGATCTTTCTGGGGTAGAATACTATGAGATTTAATGATCTGTTAATATAGGGAGAGAGAAGATGAATGTTACAAGTTTTATCATTTGGTGATGCCAAAGTGGTTGGTGACCGGAATATGAGGGTGAGGAATAGAGGAGGAAGGAGGGAAGATAATAAGGAGATTGACCCAGTTTAGGTCTTTGTTGCCAGAAGGACATTGGGTTATGCTTTCCTTGTATTTATTAAGGAATTTTATTTTATTTTTTTAATGTTTATTTTTTGACAGAGAGAGACAGAGACCGAGACAGAGAATGAACAGGGGAGGGGTAGAGAAAGAAGGAGACAGAATCTGAAGCAGACTCCAGGCTTTGAGCTGTCAGCACAGAGCCTGAAGTGGGGCCCGAATCCAGGAACCATGAGATCATGACCTGAGCCCTAGTAAGATGCTTAACTGAGTGAGCCACCCAGGCACCACTATTAAGGAATTTTCAGCTGTTATTTTTAAAACCTCGTATGTCACACACTTATTGCCTGGGGGATTATGAGATGGGAGCTTTTAGCCATGAAAGAGTTCATCTGTGACGTTCAAATAATTTATTGATAATAGGATGAAGGAAACTTGGAGCCAGTGCTTTAAAAATGTTAAGGAAATGAAGTATTTTTTGATGAATATGAAAGAGTGGAGAAGATTCCAGGTCTTGAGAATGAGCGTAAAAATAAGGAAGTTCTGTTGTCTAAGTTTTTCTTTTAAATTTGGCATTATTCCTGCTAAAATTTATTTTCAAAGAGTAACTTTGTCAACCACTATTGAAGTCAATTTCCAAGGCTATAGTGAGAAGGATGATTTTTCTGTCTTTTATTACCCGGAGCCTGTCCTTCCAGGGCTGTGATTATTTCAAGGTGAAAGGTGAGAAGAAATGCTCCTTACTGTTCATTCAGCTGGGATGTCAGTACTAGTAATCTCTCCCGCTATGGTATTTGAGCCTGTTGGCTCTCAAAGGATTTACTCTTTTGCACAAAGAGAGAGCAGAATGGTGGTGTCAAAGATAAAAAGAAATGAGATTTAGAAAAAGTGGATTTCTGTGTCCACAAAATAGCTTTTTATTCAGGGAAGCTTTAATGGGAATTAGTAGTATTGTTTCACATAAAGGGCTCGATTAACACAGTGTGATGAAAGGTAGATGTATTTAAAGTTTAAAAATTTATACTTCTCTGTGACATCATTTGTTGAATTAAAAAATCAAGGATTAGTATAAGGCTATTTCTTGTGTTATTATTAAAACACTTCCATTTTACATTTATAAACATACACATAGATTTCTTTTAAATATTATATCTAGAAGGACCCTTTTATGTATACGAGGTGACAGAAAAGACCAGGTCAATCCAGATGCTGGGAAACTAGAAGTAACTTCCTTTCTGTAATTTCAGTCAAGGGCCAAGTCTCCTTGTTTGACTACAACTTCTGAAAATAATGGCAGTAGACAAGCTTTGGGAGATCATTTCACATTTGTGGAAAAGTTACAATGAATAAGAAGATCCAGTGCCACCTGTCTAGGGGTTTACTGACTTAAAGTGAAGCAATGGCCATAGAAATAAAGATTTTATTTTAATTTTAACTGCTTGTGATATTAGGGATGAGATTTTAGAGTTCCCAACCAACCCATTTATTGTACAAATGAAAAAAATGAGGCCTGGAGAAGTTAAATAACCTGTCCAAAGTCTCATAGCTAGTCCATGGCAAAGCTGAGATCACTCACTTTAAGCCCAGTGCATTTTCTGGGGGCCCCACATGTCTCACTTTGAGCACAACAGAGCAAAAGTGAGGAATATGGTAAGAAGAAATATGCTAGTACTTTTTTTTTTTCCACTAAAGCCTTTGGGCTTTTATTATTATTATTATTATTAGTAGTAGTAGTAGTAGTAGTAGTAGTAGTAGTACTGTTTTAAAGAGAGAGAGAAGTATGAGCAAGAGAGAAGGGCAGAGGGAGAGAAAGAATCTTAAACAGGCTCCACACTCAGCCTGGAACCTAACGTGGGACGACTTCCAGTTAATCAACTGACTGACCCACAAGGTCCCCAAGCCTCTGGGCTTTTAAAGATTAGTACTCGTATTTACTATTTTCTCATTATGGAGTTTTCTATTTCAGCATGGAAGTTATAGTCCGAATACCAGATGAGTGGGGTGATACGCTCGTCAGAAGCTTGGGTTTATTACTTTGTGGGATGGGGGGCAGTCACAGCTTCTCTGGACTTAGGTCCCTCAGCTAACACTTGCTTTTTTATATCATTGGTATTATTCTGTTGGGGTTATAATACTGGCCGCCCAACATCCATTTCTATTAAGTTATTTTTGAGATAGCAGCCTGATTTCCTTTTTTGCATTTACTCTTCCTCTCAGTGAGACTACCATCCAAGGTATCCTGCCTTTGGCTAACCAAAGGGTAGACCTGTCTGTCGTTCAAGCTGTGTATCAGAGTCTCTCTCTGGGATTTTATTTTCTGAGAGGACCACAAAAAGGTGTACGAACACATCTTATTTCTGGCTCATGTTAGTGGTGATTCCCGAAAAACACATCCGTTATTAGTTCCTACTAGTTGGATGCCTGGGGTTGCCCTTCCTCTCATTTCTTCCCAGATGAATGGATGTTTCTTCTCCATCCTTCCTTTCATGTCATTGAATTACTCAGAATCTTTCTATTTCAGTTTTCTTCCTAAGTTAGCTAGATTTATTTTCTGTTGTTTACAACCTTGATTGGTATACCCATAGACTTATGGGCTATAAGAAAAAGTAAGCCTTTAATAAGATGGATATTATTATTACACATGTATATTGATCCTATTAATACTTTCATTCCTCAGTGTTTTCTAAATTACATATTTAGAGGTCCTGACGTGCAGTCTTTTTGGTGTTACATGTCTCATTTAACTGGGTATAGCACAAGCGTTTGGAGTCTGAGAGTTTTGAGCCAGAAAGTAAGTACCCTCATCTTAATATTTAAGGTTCAAGAGCAAGTAGAATCTTAATTCTTTAGGAAGGGAAGGAATGTAAAAACAAAATATGCAAAAGGTCGCTTAGACTGCCACAAAAAACCTTGAAAGGTGAAGGCCAGATGTGCCTATAAGTAAGGGCTCCTTTTTCTCATTTCAGACAATGTCAAGCCTGGACCTGGAGCACAGAGGGGTTTGTTGGACTCCCCAGGTGCTTCACGTTTGTGCTGCTCATGTCCAAGGAAGACTATGCCTTGTATTCCTCCCAAATCCCCACGTCATTACCTCTCTAAGAAAATGAAGCACTAAATAAGAAATATTATTCAGCTCTGGGGCTGTTCAGAGTGACCCTTCCAAAATGATACTGTGACTTGTTCAGCTCATGAGTTTCTGAAAAACCCATTATATACACCATGATCATTTTGAAGGGACATCTTTTGTATAAATACACATAAGACAGTAGTTTTCAAACTTTAGCATGCATTAGAATCCCCAAGGAGCTTATTAAAAATGTAGATTTGAGGGTCTCATTGCTGGAATTTTGGATTCATTTGGTCTAGGGTAAAGTCCAAGAATCTGTATTTCTAATAGTGCTGCTAATGGGGGGGTTCATGCTTGAGAATGTTGATAAAAGGTAATAATTAAAAAACTTAATATGCTGATCACTTACATTTTAGATAACATGACCTTGAAGGTAGGAAGGGGGTTGAATTGGGCTGTAACAGCAGGAATGCAAAGAAGAAGAAAGAATTAATCATCAGCTATTACCAAAACAGAATTTTCAAGCATTCAAGATTAACAGACTTGAAAGTGAGACCTGGTTAATAAAGAAAAGGATTTTGTAAACTCCTTTAATCTCCTCCTTCAATATAAGAGGCAAACCAGTGAACCTGATCTAACAGTTCTATTTTGCTTTTTTTGATCATAGTATTTTAAATATGGAAGGTCTTGGTAAAGAGGAAAGAAGAAAACGGGAAAAACTGGTCTTTTTTATCCTCCTGGATAAAGGGTTGAAAAACCAACTATGAGATATGTGTGTCTAGGCTAAAGTGTCATGGAGAGAGGTCATGGATGGAGGGACTCTGGCCCTAATTCCCATTGCAGTCTGGGAAGAGATAACCTCAGCAGCCTGTGTGCAGCCATGTCAAAGTTACCGTGATGGCTCACCGTAGTTGGATGGAGACGGGATCTGAGTTTGGGTGTCTTGAGTCTCCCTTAGTTCTCATGTAGTGTGGAGACAATCCAGAAGTTCAGTTGTGCTCCATGGAGGGATAGGGAATGTAGCTGAAGGTGCTGATGGTGGGCTTATCCAAAGGGTCTTTTCTTGTGATGAGGACAAAGCCCACAGCCAATGGCTCAAGTGTGGACACCTAGATGAGAAGCAAACTGGTAGTTCCAGTCTATCTTGGGAAAGACTATAACCCTAGTGAGAGCTGGGGTTTGGGCCAGTTCAGCAAGGGGTGCCCAGTGCCCAGTGAGAACACTGCTCCAGCCCAGAGGGCTGCTGCTGCTGTAGCCCTCAGCAGCAGCAGCAGCAGATGCCCAGGTATGTATGACATTGATCCTGTCTAACCAGTCAGAATCCATGGGGCACAACACTGGCTCAAAGAATAGCATATGCATAAGAGAACCTCATTTCCTTTCCAATGCTCCCAGGCCACCTTTCTCTCTCACACACCTATATGCTTTCTTAAATAGGAATGGGAGGTCTCAGAACTTTGAAACACTGAGATTTACCTGAGTCTTTTAAGCAGAGGCTGAGTTAAATTATTGGTTTTAACTGAGGTTATCAGATAGGACTACTGTTTTCTCCACCCTGCCTCCCCCCAACCTCCTACTACAGTTACAGAGAAATAAAAGATGCTTTTTTTTTTTTTGTAATGCTGAAGGTGTAATTGTTAGCCTGTGCAAAATCCAAAAATATTAGGCATTGTTGCATAAGGAGATTCAAAGACCATCTGCAGGATTTTCTTTCTCTTAGGGCCGTTTTATCCTGTACTGACTGCATTTTTAGGCAGGCTTTGACAAGTAGTGGTAAAGAAGGTCACCAGCACTTCATTGCTTAGTGATATGCTAGAGTTCTGATCAACCCTCCCAACAGGACTGTGGCCCTGCAGGGTCACATGCTGTCTTTTATGATAGGAGGGGTGGGACTATGTAATTAACATCCTCACCTGGTGAGAGAGGAGCCTTTTCTGAAAGGAAAAAAATGCTGGACTAACACTGTAAGAAATGTTGTCTAGGACTTAATTGTGGCAATAGGCACTGTTGTGATCATGATTCTGCCTGATTCCTAGGAGGAAATGGGCTATGACAAATTATGAAAGTGACCCAGTGTCATTTGCATATATGCTCTTGAAATTTGAAATCTGTGAAAGGCTTATTAACGGAGTTTGAGGAACCAGAATCCTCCCCACATATGTGAAATTACATAATTTTGAGTGCAAAAATCAGCTATGTTAGGAAAATGGTTGAGACAGGATGCCACTAGCTCAATTTGAGAGTCTGTTAGGTCCTCTGTCCCTTTTGTCATGTGGTTAACTAATTTATCCTTTATGACTTAATGCAACACTTCCTCCAAGAAGTCCTCTCAGTGCTGGCATAAGTGTATTTCCATGGCTCCCATAATATTCCTACAAGTATCACCATATAATTTTTTGTACAAACGGGGACATATTTGAGATTGAAATTATTAATATCCATTATAAAATCATGCTAAAGTAATAGGCATAAGCTGGAATTGTCTCTGGCAATAGGATAGGAATAAATTAGAAATGTCTCCGGCAATGGGATGTGTGGTCCTCCTTTCTGTAGATGCCCTGTTATAGGAATTGCTTACTTGTCTGTCTTCCCAACTAGCTCGTGAGCCATTTGATGATGCAGATTATTTCTTATCCCAAAGGCTCAGCACAGTGCTTGAATAATACCTTTTAATGTTGAACAAAGAAACTTCCCAAATCCTTAAGAGCTGGCAGATTTACTTAGTCTCCCCAGATCTAGAGGGTTAGTACATGTGATCATTTTCTTTCTCCTGTTTGTTCTTGAATGTTGGCACAGATACTTTCTTTATTAAAGGAAGACCTTTAATATAGAATGCAGATGAGGCCAATTTCATGATTCTACTTTGTGAGGTCTGAACCACCAGCAAAAGAGAATCAGACTGTTTCTACTAGTGTTTGGATCCAGTAACTAAACCCTTCCTTTAGCTTTATTTGAAAATTCTTGTTTCATATATATCACACTATAAACCAACATCCTAAACATAGTAATAGCTTAATTTAGTTTGCTTTTTTATGGTAGGTTTGTATATAAATGCATTTCAAAATATAATCTTCTAAACTCGCAGATATTCATAATCATTTGGAAATGATAAAAAAAGTTGTCAAATACTTGTAATTATAGAAATTGTCACTCAAATTACAGGAAGCTTAGAAAAGCTTTATTGCTATTTAGTTTTGTTTGAATGCTCCTGAGTGTGCTATTGAGAGCTTTGATAAATCAAGAGGACTGAAAATGGAAATGGTCATAGTGTTTAAGTTATGTTGCACTTAAATTCATTTAATTAACTATTTTCACAAACATGGTGTTCTTTTGTAAGAAGCATTAAAAAATCATTTTCTTCGGTGTTTTCCTTTACAAAACAAAACAAAACAAAAAAATATCCCTGCATGGTTTTGTATTTCTTATTCTTTGGTTTTCTTCCAATGCATGTATATAATTATACGTTCATGTTGTCATGGTGATACGGGGCTAGAATTGTGAGACTGTTGTAATCACTTCCCTAAGCCTGAAACCCGCTGTCCAGCCCAGCTAAGTCAGCAGTGTAATGGTAGATGGCCAATGTATTTTTTGCTGTGAGTTAATGTGTTGTTAGGATATTCTTTCTTTATGAGGCATAATTGACATGTAACATTATATTAGTTTTAAGTGTAGAGCATAATGATTCGCTGTTTATATACATTGTGATACGATCACCACAATATGTCCAGTTACCATTCGTAACCATATAGAGTTACAATTTCTTTTCTTGTGATGAGTTTTTAAAATTTGCTATTACGGCAAGTTTCAAGTATGCCACACAGTATTATTGACCGTTAGTCCCAGGCTGTACATTAAATCCTCATGACATTTATTTTATAACGGGAAGTTTTATACATCTTGACTTTCTTCACCCATTTTGTCCATCTTCCCTCTGGCAATCAATAATCTCTTCTAGAGTTAACGCCAATCCTTCTCAAGCTATTCCAAAAAATAGAAATGGAAGGAAGACTACCGGACTCATTCTATGAGGTATATATCACTCTTATTCCTAAGCCAGGCAGAGACTCTACAAAAAAAGAGAATTACAGGCCAATATCCTTAATGAATACAGATGCAAAAATACTCAACAAGATACTAGCAAATCGAATTCAACAGCATATAAAAAGTATTATACATTATGATCAAGTGGGATTTATTCCTGGGTTACAAGGCTGGTTCAACATTCACAAATCCATTAATGTGATACACCACATCAACAAAACAAAAGAAA
>PJEM01021844.1:0-10448 GCA_004023845.1 Helogale parvula | reverse complement strand
CTAGTTAATCACCTAATTTCACAGCTATCTGAAGTGGCGATCGTTATATAGCAGCTTATCTATGATACATTCAAGATACATGATACAATTTATTACTTGCCCATAAGCTACAACACAGCCTGCTTAATACCTTTCCTTAAATTCCACCTCTATACTACAGTATACTTGAGGTCCATGCAGAAAAGTAGCTACCTTTTATGTAGGAAATGAATGATTAAGTCTTTGGTGCTGTAAAAGCAACTTCATTTAAACATAGCCACCCCCACCACCAAAAAAAGAGGGAAAAAAAGTAAAGAAAATAATAAGGGAAAAACCCAAGACACACTTCCTATGGGAAAAAAAACAGCACGTAATTTCTGTCCTTGACAGAATGTATTAAATAAGCAAATACCCCCAACAAGCAAAACAAGTACTACAATGTAAAAATATTTAAAAAAAGAAAACCCTCTCACATGCATAAATGAAAGGTTGCACACAAAGAACTCACATCTTTTCAAGCTTCAATAGTAAATATTCTGCTACTATGTATTAAATACTGCATGGTAGCTTCAAGAAAAGCAAGCAGTTAGTAGTGCTTAAGAAAAATCCATGTTATTCTTAATAGTGGGGTGGAGAGGATGGTAGCAAGGTAAAGCCAAAGTAGGAGGAAAGAAATAATAAGAGAAAAATCAATGAAATAGAAAACAGACAAATGGAAAAACAAAAGCAGTGAAATTCTAACAATAAAATTGATAAACCTCTCACCAGACTGATCAAGATAAAATGAGATGAAAAACTACTAATATCAAGAATGAAAAAGCGGTATTGGCATACATCCTGCAAACATTAGACCATTAATAAAGCAATGTTACTAACAACTTTGCAAGAAATTTGGCAACAGAAATGAGATGGACAAAACTCTTTAAAGATACAAATAACCAAAACTGACTAAGGAGGAAACTGAACACCTGAATAGCCCCAGGGTAGTTAAAGGAATTCTATCTATAGTTTAAAATCTTCCCTCAAAGAAAACTTAACGCCTAGATGGATTTGTTGATGAATTCTACCAAACTTTTAAGGACGGAATAGTATCTCCATTTTTTAAAAGCCTATAGCTTACTTTGACGATGTGCCTTTTAGAACATTTAAATCTCTAAATTCTAACTCAGTCACGTCTTAACAGGACTCATGCAGCACATACTAAGATCATTAACTGATGCTATAAATGTCTCATATTTGCAAGTAAACTGAAGAAATTCTTTGGAAAAATGACTGAAAATAGCTATGGAAAAATTCATACCCTAAATTATGCAATTGTTTTTTATTATACTCAGGCATGACCAAAAAACATTTTAAGGAATAAAGTCAAATACAGTGTTTGACTATATTTAATGGGGAGTCAATAGTTATTTACCTACTGGGGAAAAAATGCTATAATTGTCTTCTATAAATATTAACATACTAAAAATATAATCAATCACACAAAGATTGTTAAGTACTGGAAAGCTCCACTTACAATCCAAAGGACGACCTTCAGTTGGATAAACATATTTTATTAGCATATTTAGGCAAGACTTTAAAATCATAAATATTTTAAGGTACAAAAATCTGCAGATCATTTTCTGCAGAAGACAAGTAGAGACCAGTGACCAAGATAAGCTTGAATGATCACGTACGGTCCCCCCTTAGCTCCCTTGGTCATATTCATCATGACTCACAGTTTCAAACAGGAACAGAAATAAAACACTGCCCCCAATACATTAATGAGCAGCAGAATTTTTAAAAATTATAGCAGATTTCAGCATTTAAGCGATTTCTCTTTAAGCATCTATTAAATGAGAATGCAGGAAATATTCAATGATCTCTTTCTTCCAAAAAAATGTTTAATAAGCCATGCTTGTCACCGAGAGTGTACACACACATGAATATACATTGGAGAGCTATGGGGCACATGTCTAGTAAAGTTGAAAAAGCGCATTCCCCAGGGGCCTGCGTGGTTCAGATAGTTAAGGGTCCAACTCTTGATTTCGGCTCAGGTCATGATCTCATGGTTGATGAGTTCAAGCCCCGCGTCGAGCTGTGTGCTGACAGCCTGTTTGGGATTCTGTCTCCCTCTCTCTCTTCCCTTCTCCTGTTCACTCCCGATCTCACTCTCTCAAAATAAATAAAAATAAACTTTAAAAAGAGAAAAAAGAAAAGAAAAAGCATATTCCCTATGATTCAGCAACTCAATTTTTTGATCTATAGCTAGAGAAAGTTGAGTGTGCCCAACCAGAATGTACAAGAATATGTGTCTGACAACTTTTTAGAAGGAAACAGTTGAAAACTCCATCCACAGGAGTGTGCATACATCATCAATGGGACGTTCATAAAGCATAATCACACGACAGTTAAAATGCATGTCCTAGAGCATATAAAGCCTGACACCATTATAGAAACTTTAAAAAGTACACTATATGTGCATTTTTGGACAAATACCTAAGTAGTAAGGGTATAAAAATATACAGAGTGTAAGTAAACACTAAATTGTTAGGTACATCTGCTGGGACAAGCCTTACAGCGTCCCCTTCCCCAGTGAGGCCCCAGTGTCTGACCTCAGAATTTGAGAGTCATGAAAACCAGTGGGGAAAGGAGAGAGGGGAGGGGAGCCCCCAGGGGTACAGAGGAGGGAGTCCTCATCCACACTTACAAGGTGCTTAGCTTAAGTGAGGCATGGGTGCATGAATGCTTGAATGCTCCTACTTACTGTGCAAAATATTTCATTTTAAAAGAAAACAGTTGGGGCGCCTGTTGAGAGTCAGTTGAGAGTCTGACTCTTGCTTTCAGCTCAGGTCATGATCTCCCGGTTGGTGGGATCAAGCCCCAAGTGGGGCTCTGTGCTGACAACATGGAACCTGCCTGGGATTCTCTCTCTCTCTCTCTCTCTCTCTCTCTCTGCCCCTCCTTTGCCAACGCTCTCTGTCTCTTTCTCAAAATAAACATTTAAACATAAATAAAGAAAAAGAAAAACAGTAGAATATTATCAGAAACCCCGAAACACTTTGCCTATTAGTGAAACACTTTGCTTGCCTTTTCCACAGTGACCAAACGACTAATTTTACCCATTTCTACACGGCTTATCTGCACCATTATAAGCACCCAGGGAGGAAACATAAAGGGGCTTGGTCTAAACGGTCAAAATACAAGAGCTTCATGGTCAGAACCAAACAGAAATGGCCACAGGCCATGGGAAAACACCTGCCTTGATGGGAACCTTAGGAACCCTCTTTGAGCAGCCAGGTGTTGGCAGGGCCCTCCCCTCGGCGGCACTTGGAAACCCGGCTAATGAAGCAGGACCCAGCGCGACAATGGAACCGCAGGGCACTGAGAAATTACACCAAGGAGCACAGGGTCTGGGGGTCGGACGCCCCTTCGCTGGTTCCGTATTTAGAAATAACTCCTCAATCCTTCCAGAGCAGCGGAAGTGTAAGTTACAAAGGCATGGGGTAGGGGGTTGGGAACCAGTGGGTTTGTAGGGTTTCTATTTTGAGGCGTGGGAATAGGGAAGTGCAGAGAGGCAGGAGGAATTCCAGGGTTTCCACTTCACCCTCAATACTGAGGTCAGACGTTGGGACCTCCCTGGGGAAGGGGACCCTGGAGGGGTCGTCCCGCCGGCACGCAGGAGCCTACGAGACCACTCACCTGTCAGCGCGCAGCCGCCAGGGGTGAGGAAGGGGCGCTGAGCCGGAAGTGTGGTAGCCCCCCACCTACGGCCCTTGAGGGCTGGGACCCCTACGGTCCGGCCCTGGCCCCGCCTTCCCCACTTGTGACGTCAGCGCCCGCGGACCACTCAATGGCCGCGGCTGCCGGCTCTCCGGGAGCGGATTGGCCCGTAGGAGGAGGGGCGGGCGGCGGGCGCGGGAGGAGCGGAGGGAAACCCTGTGGCTGGTGGTTGCCATGGACGCTTTCGCGCCTAGTAACCCCGGCTCCCTGGGAGACCTGCTGGGTCTTGGAGGTGACCCGGTAAAGCACACGCAACTCAAGCAGAGGCCGCGGTGATTCCCCTGCCTTTCCTGAGGCACCTGAGTAGGGACTCTGGCTGCACAGGGCTTGGTGGCCCGTTTTCCGTCAGGATATGGGGCAAGACTCCACATTCACACCTGTCCTCTGTCTAGTAGAGCCTTCTCCCTTGGGAGCATTATCCAGTGATCTTCCCCTCCTTTCTCACTCTAAGGAAAAGATTTGAGCGCTCTCTCGCTCTCTCTCTCTCTCTCTCTCTCTCTCTCTCTCTCTCTCTTTCTCTGTCTCGGGAAACACTGGTTTAACATTAAATGTGTCCTTAAAATATGTTTCAGTGAGAGAAAGAAAAATTGATGTACATGTCTAGCTAATCACAGACCTTCTCCAAAGCAGTCGAGAAATACTTGGTGTATCTGTGTATTCTGTGAAAGATTCTAAGTCAGTTGAGGCTTGATGACAGTTCCCCATCTAAGTATACTGTCTAGGGGTGCAGGGGTGAGGGGTGGGGGGTGGGGAGGAGAAGCAAAGGGAGCACATGGAAAAAAGATGGAAGAAGGACCCACAGACAGAGACAGAGAGAAAGGAGGTGAAAGAGATGTATGGTGGTGTGTATGTGTGGGAGTGAGGGAGAATGTTTAGGAAAATTAAACAGACAAATATACGATTTCACTCATGTGGAATTTAAGAAACAAAACATGAACATACGGGAAGGGAGGGAGAAAGAAGATAAAAACACAGAGGGAGGCAAACCATAAGAGACTCTTAACAACAGAGAACAAACTGAGGGTTGCTGGGGTGGGGAGGGTGTTGGAGGGGGATGGGCCAAATGGGGGATGGGCGTTAAGGAGGACACCGTTGGGATGAGCCCTGGGTGCTGTATGTCGGTGACGAATCACTGGGTTCTACTCCTGAAACCAAGACGACTACACTGTATGTTAACTAGCTTGAACTTAAATTTAAAAAAAATTACATAAAAAAACTTTTGTGCTCATAAAAGAAAAAGAGATTACCTTTATATCCAGCTGTCTCTAATCCACCCACTCTTTCTAAATTTTTTTAATTCCATAATTCCATTTTATGGCTAAATCAGAAATATTGCAGTGTAAAATCATTGGAGCCTAAATCCTAGAATAATTAAGTTCTAAAGTGCAGTGTAAAATTATAGAATAATGTAAATCGTGAAATGTATTCTTTGCCATTGGTTCTCAGGAATGATGGAGAAACAGATTTACAACATTTTATTTAAATTCGCACCACCCCATCAATGGCTTTATTTTCCTTGAGTGCTGTGTTGACTATGGATACTTTTGGAAGCAGCAAGGTCAACCTATGAACTGGATATGGGATCCACATTGACTTAAGGCCCAGAATATTGCGCTCATATTTACAGAAAAGGGCTTCTCGGGGCACTGATTGGGAAATGTGAGTGTGTGATGCATTCGTTGAGAATTTTATCATTTACAACCACAGTAAGGCGATATCAGCCGCCTCTGTTGTGTTTTGCTTATGTTACTAAACTATCTGTAGGTAGGGGTGTGTATCACCGTAAGCTTTTTAAATTGAATAGACTTTCTCATAGCACGAATTGCAGGGCACGCCCTGTGGGGAGTGAGTACCTGCAGAGAGCCAAAGGTACATGAAGTCAGCCAAGTTTAATACCATCTTTTACTCCCTTGTTGAGCAGGTGACGAGCTGTGATTCTAGAAGCTAAATGGCATTCGCAATGTCACATTTTTGTGTGGCCTCCTGATCCAGTGGGGCATAGTGGGCTCCCACAGGGCTCTCTTTCCTTGTGTGTCCATCGGAATCATTATCGCATCATCATATGCTTTTACATATCGTCTCTCCCATGAGACTATGAGCCCTTTGGGGGACAGGGATGATGTCCTTCCAGCCTTAGTCTCTTATCGTTGAATGAAGTTCCGACACACATCTTCGTGTTCACATAAATGAAGATACCAACCGACATTCAGGTTGGAACTCCCCTTATTCATCAATGGTAGCTCTAGGCTGCCCAGAGATAGAAGAGTTTAGCAAAAAATCAATGGAAGCATTCTGTGAAAACCAGTTGGCTGTATGCAACTTACAACACAGAGTATTGTATATCATTATTACTTATAAGTTGTGTGCTATACCATCCTTCATATCACAAAGTATATCATAAAGTTGTGTGTGTGCATAGGAATACACTTTTCCCTGGGAGCCGGCGGTTGAATGTCTATATCGCTGTGAGTGGGTCCCTGTTCGTATCTTTAAAGAGATTACCATCTGGTGGCACATGGGAGAGCCTGAATGGTGCAGCCTCCAGCGTGGGGAGAGTCCCCCAAAGAGGGAACACACTGTCAGCCAGGGACTCCTGAAAGGTTAGGTAGCTTCTCGGTAATACAGAATGCTGTCGCTCCTTAAACGAAGAGAGGTTGTGGAAATAAAAATGGAGCTGGTTATGGACAGATGTGCTGTGTTTGGATCAGATATTTGAAATGGTATCTCTCAGTGATTAATAGGGAAGTTAATTTCTCTGTGTTTGCATGGCTGAAAACAATTCTTCTCTTCTTCATATACTGGAAAGAGTCAGAGTCTGGTGAATGTGAACTTATCTGCTCTGTGTTGGCCTTTGATTTATGTTAGTCTTATATGGCCATTTCTGCAGGTGCCATATTACACTCACAGGTACTAGACTCACCCTGATTGGGACGACTCTGAGATGGGACCTATCCAATCTCCAGAGCTCTGGTACTGAACCAAACCTACCTTCCTGGAGATTCTGCTTGATACCATATCCCTCCTCTCCTGACTTCCCGTGTAGATGTCTAGATCTCACGTCCTCATTTCTCTACTCGTGTTTCCATGGGAACGCTTTCTGGGTAAATCACTTCTGCACAAATCCTCAGGGTCCGCTTCTAGGGAACCCAGCCTGTGACAGTGGCCATGCTTCCTATCATGTGCTCTCACCCCCACCCGGCACTCCCTGGCCACCGCTGATTGGACCACAGGTGGGCACCTAGCACAAAGGCAGCCCATCCATAGTCTGGCCAGAAGACTGGGGTGGCCAGCAGACCAAGGTGGCCCACCACAAAAACCGATCTAGGCAGAGCCTCTCTCTCAGAAAGCGTGACTTTGAGTCATACAGAGAGTATTTGAGTCAGCATATTTGATGTTGCAAAATTCTAGTTGTGATTCATACCTCTGGACTCCCAGGGAGCAAAAACGTAATCCTGTCATTGAGACCCTACCACATCCTTCAGGACTCTCTAGTTTATAAACATTTTCCCATTTCCATGAGGTGTCTTATTTCTACCTGTCTCTGCCCTGGAACCCTCCTTACACAAGATAGTTGGATATCTCTGTTCCCAAAGACTCTAAAACATAAGCTAGGAACCACCTCATTGGCGGCCCCAAATTTCTGGCCACTCATTGCCAAATTCTTCAGGGAAAGTTTCCTGAGAATTATCTAGAATGCCTTGATGATTTGAATAGAAGCAACTGGAAGTCAAATTAGTGTTCAAACAAGTTGACTAATGAAAATAGAAGGAAATCTGTTTGAGATATTAAAATGCTGAAAGGAGGTAGACTAGAGTCTGTGCTTGAGGTGGAAAAAGCATCTGAATCGTCTTCCAACTTCCACAGCCCCTCTGTCACCTGTAGCAGCAAAGAAAGATAAGGCTCCCAAACTACCGAGGGACAGAGAGGGGAAAGGCTACCGACCAGGAGTGTGGAAGGAACTATATAAGCATCATTGTGGAGCCAGTTTGGCTTCGAGGTGACTCTCGAGGCTCGGGATGCCTTCAGGGATGACAGGACCAGACTAGAATGGAAACTGAGGCATGTCGTCTGGGACCTGCTCCATGTTTCCTCTCTAACTAGATTAAAAAGGACCTTCTGACCTAGCCTGGCTCGCCAGGGCCCAAAAAGAGACAGGAGCACAGGGCAGACATCTTTGTTCAGAAGAGAAAGTTGGATGATCTTTGAGGAATCAGGCCGAGTAGGGCGTGCAGATGTGGGAAGGGAAAGCCAGAAGCTTACAGACACGAGCAAATGCAAACAAACTGAATTCAAGCTTGCCTGGAGTCAACATCATCCCCCCTCCCCCACCCCACACTTCTCTAGAATGCTCATAAAAATACCAAGTGGTCCTCATAGGCCAATAATTAGCTCCTCTGAGTCACAATGCACAGCCATCTTTGCTCTGCTACAACATTCCCAAGTACAGAGCATGACACATCAGAATGGCCCAGAGAGCTGTTAAAATGCAGACTTCAGGCTCTCCTCCCAAGAGGATGGGATTTGATAAGTCTAGGGTGGGGCCTGGGAATCCCTACAAACTTTATTGCAAAGGACTCTACTTAGATTTGAGCAATAATACCGGATCTTATATTTTGTTTAGATGCCCCTTACTTTTATCTTAGGGATTTTTTTTATTGAAGTATAATGAACATACAGAGTTATATTAGTTTCAAGTGTACAATATAATCAGGGGGGTTTAAAGGCGAAAAAGACACTTAGTATGCTGATTTCTTTTGCTGGGGATGGATATTTCTAAACTGACATAATCTACATGATAAACAAGTCGTTTTTCCTGCTTGTGAGTGAGATCTTTAAAATAGTTACTTATATTTCTAATTTAAGTTGTTTTTTTTTTTTTTTTAAGTATCCAGGAGGAATTTTTGTATCTCTCTTGTTTCTCTCTCCCCAGACCCGGGAGACCAACATCCTTGATGCATCCCACCCAGGAGACCTGTGAGATTCTCCTTGGAGTTTTTTCTTTCTTTCTTTCTTTTTAATTTTTTAACATTTATTTATTTCTGAGAGACAGAGCGTGAACAAGGGAGGGGCAGAGAGAGAGGGAGACACAGAATCCAAAGCCGCTCCAGGCTCTGAGCTGTCAGCACAGAACCCGACATGGGGCTCAAACCCATGAACCGCGAGATCACGACCTGAGCTGAAGTTGGACGCTCAACTGACTGAGCCACCCAGGGGCCCCATCTCCTTGGAGTTTTATTTCTAGTCTGGTTCCGCACACAGTACTTCTGGGTGAGCCCAGCACGCTGACGTATTATCTCTGATGCAAGCCTACCTAGGTAGGTCCGTCTTCCCTCAGCATGATCAGACCTTGGCTACAAAATATCCACCCATCACTGCCTCCAAGTTTCCCTAAGGAAGAATCTTCAAGATTAAAAATACAAACCAAAAAGCAGAGTGCCTGGGTGGCTCAATAGGTTAAGCATCCAACTTTGGCTCAGATCATGATCTGTGGTTTGTGGGTTTGCAGGTTTGAGCCCTACGTCCGGCTCGGTGCTTACAGCTCAGAGCCTGGAGCCTGCTGGTTCTGTGTCTTGCTCTCTTTCTGCCCCTCTCCCACTTGAGCTCTCTCTGTTTCTCTTTCTCAAAAATAAACATTTTTTCAAAAGCAAACTTCATCATGCCTCAATATACCGCAATGTCTTCTCATTTACATAAAAACCCGAAGCCTGGGTACACATATCTACTGTCAAGATAGATCTATATATTCTCCCTTGTCTCTATGTCTCTCTCCATCTCTGTCTCTGTGTGTATGTACAGAGGTGTATGTATCCATACAACTATATATTCTCTACTTCCTGAGACATCATTTGAGTCCAAGGTGAGAATCATAAATCCACACTATATTATTTCTTCTAACTTCATTCAGAGCAGCCTTTGGATGGTCAATTAAAAGAAAAAGAGCAGAGATAGTGACTTAGGCAATCTCAGGCCACCTCTCCACCCCCGGGGACAAGAGGTGTTACTCGTAGCTGCCCATGGAACAGTGTCCACTGCCTTTCTTCCACCCTGCCTTGCAAAGCCACCAGCGTTCTGAGGACACTACGCGTGCCATCGTTGTGAATTCAGAAAGGGATCGTGGATCGCTTGTCCTGTGAAGGGATGGAATTCTGCGGTGGCCCCACTGTCACAGCAGCGGTTTGATGGGCGCTGTGGGTCGGACCACCCACTCCCCAGGCTCCCCCTGGGTCACAAGTGCGCCGCCTTCAGCAGCTGGGATGGCACTGGGTCTTTTGCCTCCAGCCGGGAAGCTTCTGCATAACACGGACCCATGCTTTCCTCTTTTCTACATCTTGTGATGCAGATTGGGAAGCACTGCTCTAGGCCACATCTGCTAGGCGTTTCTGAAGACCACAGTCATCTACCAACGCAGCTCCCCACGCCCCCATCTGAGGTACCCGCCACAGCTAAAGAGATGTTTTCGATCTAAGGGGGCGCCATGCGCGTTGGTAAGAACACAGCCTCAATGGGGCGCCTGGGTGGCTCAGCCAATTGAGCATCCGGCTTCGGCTCAGGTCATGATCTCACAGCTTGTGGGTTCGAGCCCAGTGTCGGGCTCTGTGCTGACAGCTCAGAGCCTAGAGCCTGCTTCGGATTCTGTGCCTCCCTCTCTCTCTCTGATCCTCCACTGCTCACGCTGTCTCTCTCTCTCTCAAAAATAAATAAAAACA
>PJEM01021843.1:0-10450 GCA_004023845.1 Helogale parvula | reverse complement strand
TTCTACAGATGCCACTGTCACCTTTCTGTTTGTCACGAGTCTTATCTGTGTTTCTCTTCTAGTAGAAGCTGTTGACCTTTCATGTGGGAACCCGTGTATCAAAATCATAAACGTTCCTCGAACTTTTGGTATCACAGTTCTTCAGATAAACAGGAATAGCCTTTTTTAGAAGGTATATTTCCCCCCATTTTGTATGGACTTCAGGGGTCTGAGATCCACCCTGGGTATCATCCAGCAAATTTGAATTCCCTTTAAAGCAGAAGCCTGCAAGGAGTTCCAGACCTAGAGGGTAGAAATATTGGAGGCATTGTGGGGCCACCAGTTCTCTCTTGTGACGAAACTCTGTTTTTAGCACAAAAGCAGCCATAGGCTATAAGAAAAAGAATGAACTTGTCTGTGTTCCGATAAAACTTTATAAAATAGGGACACCTGGCTGGCTCAGCTGGAAGAGCATGTGACTCTTGGTCTCAGGGGTCTTGGGTTCAAGCCTCATGTGGTCTATAGAGAAAAAAACTTTTATCAAATAATTCAGGAAGCGGGAGAGTAAACTGGCTATTCCTTCCAGGATGAGACTACAAATATACTGTTAGTACCGAAACTATGGGAAACCACCGTGACGGTGCAAAGTTTCTGTGCCTCAGTTTGCAAAGTCAGTATTGGTCTGAAAGGGTAAATGGAGTATGTTCACAAGTTTGACTTCTCAAGGACTAGGATTTGGTGAGCTTTCTCAGTCAAGGGCCAGATATTAAATGTTTTGGGCTTTGCTGGCCTTTGTCTCTGATGAAACTATTCAACTCTGTTCACTTACGCTGTTTTAGCACAATGACTCCACTCTGCCGTTGTAACTGTGGCAGCCAGAGATGATAGGTAAGCAAATGGGCGTGGGTGGCTGTGTGTCAATAAAACTTTATGTATAGAAAGGGCCATGATTTGGAGGAGCCAGTGTTTGCTGACCCCTGGGCTGGACTATTGAGTGCAACCAACGAGGTAAGTGATTGTGGGTTAAAAACTTGAGGAAGAGCTAGGGAGAAATGCCCTGGGGTCCCTTCGAAGAAGGTGCTCTTTCATGCAGCAGAGGACTTCAAGGTGTTAGGCATTGGGAAAAACTGGATCCTCCTGATCCTTGTTCAGATTGGCTATAAAATCTCCAGGAAGGATCCAGAAATCAAGATGGCCCCATGTTGTTTTCTGCTTATGGTTTCTTGATGCCTTCTAAACCCTATAGAACATGAATTTTTTTTTTTTTGTCCTTGCATTTAACCCCTTTCTTAAAAGGATGAACCTCCATTCCTATTGCCGTGGCCAGAGCTGATGCTAAGAACTTTTCCTGCGTTCACCAATCTCTCCCAGTGCTGTCCAGAGCTGGGACTGGGATGAAGGAAGGGAGACCCTTGCCTAGAGCCCCTAAAACTCCGTACCCAACAAATATTTTGATTGGCAAACTATGGTGCAGAGGTCAGCCACTTTGTTTTTGTGAAGTAGCATTAGAAGTTGGCCTGGGAATTAGGGCAAGCCGTCAGGGGCAGAATTGGATCCTGTCTTTTTTCTTTCTTTTTTTTAATGCTTTTATTTATTTTTGAGAGACAGAGACAGTGCAAGCAGGGGAGGGTCAGAGAGAGAGGGAGACACAGAATCCGAAGCAGATTCCAGGCTCTGAGCTAGCTGTCAGCATAGGACCTGACGCAGGGCTCAAACCCACGAACCGTGAGATCATGACCTGAGCCGAAGCCGGACACTTAACTGACTGAGCCACTCAGGTACCCCTGGATTCTGTCTTTAAAACCGCATTAAAATATTGACCTTGATCAGTGAGATGGTCAGTACCACTTTGTACTGGCACCTGAGGAGACTGCCTCACCCACCTCATCCTGGTCCCTGCCTCTTGTCCAGATGCAAAAGCCGAAACATAAAGATGAAGAAACTTCCTAGAACAGACTTGGATTTCAGCCCCCGGCAGGGTAGCTCCAGAATTCAAATTTTTAACAAGAGCCGCGAGGCTGGGTCTCAGAGAAAAAATTTAAGCTAATAAGTTGATCTGAGCAGGGTGATGACAACCATCCCAAAGAAACCTTTGATGTAAGCCAGTGGCGTTGAGGAGGAAGGATGTGACGGAGCCCAGCCTCTGGCAGGGTTCTGTGGCTGACCTCCAGCTAGAGACTCAGATTCTCCATTTGCTTCTCTAAACGCCCCACTTCAGGCATTTGGCGTAATGATAAAATCAGCTGGTTTAAAACAAAACCAGGGTTGGCTTACCTGTTCTTGTTTGGTTCGTCGGCAGTGGGGGAGGCAGGTAGGGAAATAACCAAGAACTAGTACTGTGACTTTCTGACATGGGGATCATGGTTTCTCACCAGACGAGGTCTTCAATATGTAGTCCAAGATGGTGGCTCTTAAGCTCCAACCAGGTGGAAAAGGCCATACCCCTTCCCCTTAACACTTTGGGGAAGTTGTATGTGAACTTCTGCTCGCCTCCCCCGGTTACCTAGCTGGTCATAAGGCACCGCTGTGGTGAAGAGTGCTGGAGATGGTGGCTCTGAAGGAGCCGTGCCGAGGTGACACCTGAAAAGAGAACCTAGGTCATGAGTGTTGTCTGATCAGCAATGTGGCCTCCTAGAAGTTCGCAGACAACTTATCTAGGAAACGCCTGGTTCAGATCCTGCACGCTCAGGGTGCCCTCCACACGGGCACTTGTGTTTTATCCGGGTTTTACTGGGGCTGCTTTGCCTGCTCTTTACGGATGTTGGTCCATGGCCTTCAAAGTTGTCTGTCACTCTGATCCAGTGGGTCTCCACGGTGGCTACAGTCACCTGGGAAGCCCTTAGGTATTCAGAATGTATCTTGGGGCAGGGGGGTTGGTATCTTGGAGAGTTCCGCATGTGATTCCTAGGTGCAGTGGGATAGCAGCTCCAGTTGGAGGGCCTGTCACCTGTGCTGTCACAGAGGAGCCAACACTTGACTACTACTCACTGTCTTGAAAGTCTTAATTTTTTTTTTTTAATGTTAAGTTTTGAGTGAGAGAGAGAGAGAGATGGAGTGTGAGTGGGGGAGGGGCAGAGAAACCCAGAATCAGAAGCAGGCTCCAGGGCTGGCACTCACGAACCGTGGGCTCATGACCTGAGCCGAACTTGGAAGCTTAACTGATGGAACCACCCAGGTGCCCCCAAATTCCTAATTTTTAAACCAGGCATCCTGTGTTTCCCTTTGGCATCAGACCCTGCAAATTATGCAGCTGGTGCTATGAAGGAAGAAAGAGAACCTGCCTGAGAAGGAAAGCCACCTGCATCACTGATCTGGAAACCGACCCCCACGCTGGTTGGCCAGCCGGGACCCTGCACGGGAGAAACCAGCGCGAGGAACCATGGCGTTCTAGCGTTTCTCTGCGCGGTTCCGTTCAGACCTCCCCATGAATGTCAATTCCGTTTGCCCCAGAACAGGAAAGTGTCTTCAGGAAACGTAACTTGCTTCACACGGCTTGTCCAGGAAGGTCAAACCCGGGTGTGCTGGGCTCACACAACTCCATGGTGTTTGCAGTCCGACTCTCCGCTAACTTAGCAGAGGGTGCGTTCCACGGGCAGAGCTGGGGCAAGCAGGGATGGATCCATTTGAGTTCGAAATGGTAAGGCAGAAAAAGGATTAAGATCTGTATGCAAGAGTGGGGAGGTCTGGTTGGGTTGAGGGTGGGGAGGGACTTCAGATATGGGTATTGTTGGATGATTGCAGACATGTCCCTGGGCTGTACGGCCACATGCTGGGGCAAACACTGCAGGAATGCCCAACACGGTCTTCCAACCCAGGCAGGTCACGTAACTGTAGTGTTGACTTTGAAGTCAAGAGTGTTAGGATTTGAACCGGTGTCTGAGGTTGGCAGATGGAAGTCCTTCTAATATCAAATACTGCCTGCTCAGAAGACCTGTCTTAAGGCCAGAGTTGATTTTTTTTTTCTTTTTTTTTTTTGAGTCCTGGACCTCTTTGGCAGGCCAGTGAAGTCTAGGAATCCCCTCTAAGTAATGTTTAAAAGAAGAAGAAAGGGGCACCTGGGTGGCTCAGTCGGTTAAGCCTCCGACTTCAGCTCAGGTCATGATCTCACAGTTCATGGGTTTGAGCCCCGCATCAGGCTCTGTGCTGACATCTCAGAGCCTGGAGCCTGCTTCCGGTTCTGTGTCTCCTCCTCTCTCTGCCCCTCCCCCTCTCATGCTCTGTCTCTCTATCAAAAATAAATAAAACATTAAAAAATTTTAAAATAAAAATAAAAGAAAATGTGTAAAGAAAACATTGAAATAGTTAAAGTATTTTTTTTAATGTTTATTTTTGAGAGACAGAGTGTCAGCAAAGGGTGGCACAGAGAGAGAGAGGGAGACACAGAATCTGAAGCAGGATCCAGGCTCTGAGCTGTCAGCACAGAGCCTGATGCAGGGCTGGAACCCACGAACCGTGAGCTCATGACCTGAGCTAAAGTCGGACACGTAACCGACTGAGCCACCCAGGTGCTCCTTTTGAATGATGGACACTTTTATTACTACATTAAGTAAGCTCTAGCACCAGATCTAGTAAGTGCTTTGCAGTAGTGATGGTATTTCAAGATCACAAGGGCCATGATTTTTTTTAAATATAATTTATTGTCAAATTGGTTTCCATACAACACCCAGTTCTCCTCCCAATTAGTGCCTTCCGTGCCCATCACCCACTTTCCCTTCTCCCCCATCAACCCTCAGTTTGTTCTGAGTATTTAAGAGTCTCCTATGGTTTGCCTCCCTCCCTCTCCCTTAACTATTTTTCTCCTTCCCCTCCCCCATCATCTTCTGTTAAGTTTCTCAAGATCCACATATGAGTGAAAACATATGGTATTTGCCTTTCTGTCTGACTTATTTCACTTAGCACAATGCCCTCAAGTCCCATCCACGTTGCTACAAATGGCAGGATTTCATTCTCTCTCATTGCCATGTAGTACTCCATTGTGTATATAAACCACATCTTCTTGATCCATTCGTCAGTTGAGGGACATTTAGGCTCTTTCCATGATTTGACTATTGTTCAAAGTGCCGCTATGAACATTGGGGTACATGTGCCCCTATGCATCAGCACTTCTGTATCCCATGGGTAAATCCCCAGCAGTGCTATTGCTGGGTCATAGGGGAGGTCTGGTGTTAATTATTTGAGGAGCCTCCACACTGTTTTCCAGAGCAGCTGCACCAGTTTACATTCCCACCAACAGTGTAGGAGGGTGCCAGTCTCTCCACACCCTCGCCAGCATCTATAGTCTCCTGATTTGTTCATTTTCGCTACTCTGACCAGCGTGAGGTAGTATCTCAGTGTGGTTTGATTTGTATTTCCCTGATGATGAGTGACGCTGAGCATCGTTTCATGTGCCTGTTGAGAGCCATGATTTTAAATACCTGATTTCCTTTGACGTGGGACCTATATCCAGACTTGACAGAAATGCTTGGTTTCAATTGGAGCCTAGTGCTATAGATTCCTCTCTTTGCTGCCCAAATCCCTGGACCTTCTAAATTCCATCCATGGTCCCATTGACCCTGTGTGAAGACCACGAGTGCTGATGCAATTTCTGGGCTCTGGTGCCGATGGTAAAACTTGAACTTGCACTTACTTCTGTCATAACTGGATCTGGTAGCACCAGCATTGGAAGACTCATCCCCTCTACCCCCACCCAAAACACCTTACATCAGGAAGGCTCTTTGTGGTGCCGGTGCATCGTCTTTTTCTGATAAGCTGCTGTTTAAGATGACTCATTCCTCATGTTAGTTTAAGGGACTTTGGCCCGTAGAAAATACATTGTACATTTGTCGGACCATTCTGAAGTTCCGGAGGCATGGCACACCCTCACATTTTACCATATATTTCTCAAAAGGTTGCAAAAGACTGGCTTCCGCCTAATGCTGAAGGTAGGCTTTTTGCCCAAGGCTGGGAGTGTAACCTGTGAATGTGGAACAGTTAATTCTAGCATTCAGCCTAGTGTCCTCTGCACCTGTCTGAAGCATCCCAGGAGGGGAATTGGGTTTCAGTTGTGTTGGTGGTTACTTACAGATTTGAAACAACCTACCTCCATTTCTTTTAATTTTGATAAATGATCCCTTCAGGAGGAGGAGAAATTGATTCCCTGTGTATAGTTCTTTCATTAGACATCTCTGAATTTTGAGAGAAACTAGATCGATCTGCCTCTCCAGTTGTCCATCCATCCCCAGTTACCAGAAGACCTTTCCTCTATCAGTATCTGAGGGAATCAGGCACGCACATGTCCTTTAGAAAGATTTCGCCTTTGAAAGAAAAAAATCTTTATTCCAGATATGTCTTTCTCCCCTGATCCCAGCCTGGTCTCTAGCCCAGGGGTCGGCACACTGTTTTGTAAAGCAGGTAGTAAATATCTTCGGCTTTGTAGGCTGTTTGGTCTCTGTTGCAACAACTGAACTCTGACCTTGTGGCATAGAGGCCACCGTGGACCGTCCGTAAAGGAATGTATAGTCGTGTTCCAGTCCATGTTCATGGGCAGTGAAAGGAGCTCCATGTAAGTTTTCACGTCACAAGATACTTCCTTTGATTTTTTTAAAGCATTTAAAACTCTTAAGACC
This sequence comes from Helogale parvula, assembly GCA_004023845.1. NCBI lineage: Eukaryota > Metazoa > Chordata > Mammalia > Carnivora > Herpestidae > Helogale > Helogale parvula. The sequence goes on along the minus strand of PJEM01021843.1, from coordinate 3,866 downwards.
TGCTCTTTGTTTGTGGATTGTGCAAAAACAGTTGACCGGTCACCATGCGAAAGGCCGGGCGAAGTTAACATGGGATCGTTCTTTGGACAACTGCATACGGACCTACGGTCCTCAAAAGGAAGTTTGTTTATTTTAATAACAAGTAGTTGGCTGGGTTTGGCCCCTGAGCCATAGTTTACAACCCCTGCTGGTCAGAACAACATATGAAAACATATTTTTTTAAGCCACTCTCCTTTTTTAGATTGTTTTTGATGTGACCAGAATGCTTGAGTCTTTTTTTGATGTGTCCTGTTCCCAAATATTGCTTTGATATTAACAGTTCAGATACAAAAGCCCATGCCAAGTAGCGGTCCCTGTAATCACTCATGTTTCTCAAACATCTAAGTGATAGGAAGTGAATTTGTCACATGATCAATTAATTAGCTCAACACATCATCATTCCTCAACATGAAAGTCATTTATGAAAAGTCTTACAGTTTTAAAGCGTCTTGTTTGTATTTCAAAAGCATAATACACATAGTTTAGAAAACCGTATCAGGGCACCCAGGTGGCTCATTCAGTTGAGCATCCAACTCTTGATTTTGACTCAAGTCATGATCTCGTGGTTCGTGGGTTTGAGCCTCAGATTGGGCTCTGTGCTAAGTGTGCGGAGCCCGCTTGGGATTCTCGGTGTCCTTCCCTCTCCGTGCCTCCCCTACGTGTGTTCTTGCTCTCTCTCAAAATAAGTGAATAAACTCAAAAAACTTTAAAAAAACCAAAAACCGTATCAGGACGTGCTGTGAGAAGTCTCTCCCATCTTGGTCCCTCTTTGTCCCTTTCAAGCAGCAGTCATCCTCAACAAGATCTTTATTTTGATAAAAGTTTTGATTTCAGATTTGTCATCGTAGCTGGTTTTGTGTTGGAGTCGCTGCCAGAGGCAGTGATAATAGTTACCAGTGCCAGGTGCCACCATCCACCTCCCACACATCTCCACGCAGCAGCTTTCCAACGCGGGTGGTGCTGGCCCCACTCTGCAGGAGCTTCGATGGAGTTCCGGGAAAACCAGTGTCAGTCACTAGCAGGTGCCTGCACAGGAAGTGCCTTGGCAGGGCGCCAAAGACCCCCTCCCCATCTAGCCTCAGGCCCTGAGCTGCCGTGATTGTTGCCTCCCACCTTGTCAATGACCTCTCTCGGTTCTCCTTCCCTTTTCTACTTCTTCCGTCTCCTGGGGGCCTCATCTGCGACAGACGTGCACTTTGATGCTAACAGCGTAGCCACTGCAATCCCCTGGGAGGTGCGTTCTGTGCCTGTCCTGGCGCATGACCAGTGACCATTCCAATGAGGGTATGTGGCCTGAAGACCAGCTCTTGAGAAGTATTCGGATCTCAAAAATTGTTCTTGAGTAAGCGCAGACTAACAGGACACCTCCCCTGACCTTTCTTGCATTTTTGTATCTGGTGGGCATAGTCAACCATTAAAATAAGCCCACATTTGTTTAGTCAGACTAAACTAGAATTCAGCAGTCCTTTATCTGGAAAAATAGAGAGTACAGTGGAGTGAACGAAACCTACATCCTGACACGGGCCACTCAAACGGGAAAGGAATGCCCTAGATGGCGTATTAGCTATTTGGGAGATAATGTTGCATAACAAACCTCCCCTCCCCCAACCCAAACATGAGGCTTTCAGCAGACACTTATTTTTCTCACCTGACTTGGCAGCTCAGTTTTATGTTGAGTAAACTGGGCTCCAGGTTTTGGGTTGGGTTCCAGTCTGTTCCGTAAACCTCCATCTTCTCCTTGGGCCAGCGGCCGTCACCATCTCCTCACCGCCGACCCCAGGAGCACAAGGCAAAGCAAAACAACACTGATGAAAGCCTCACGTACCCCATGCCCGCTAATATTCCAGTAGCTAGTGCGCGCCCAGCATGAGGGGCGAGGAAATGCTTTTCCTGAGGACTGAGGGGACTCCAGAGGTCACAGCTAAGGATGTGGGCGCATCTTCCTAATAGAGAAGAAGAGGAACCCAGTAGACTAATTTAGGGCCCCGCATACTACAATCCATGGGCTATCTCTGGCCTGCCGCCTGTTTTTGCGAATAGTTTTATTGGCATCTCAATGTACAGGTGAGAGAGATCATCACAGATTGACGTACCGTTGTGAGGAGTAGAGAGCAAGCTCCTGTAAGGTTCACCTTGTTTCCCCCAGTCGTGACACCCCCCCCCCCGTTTTTGTACAACCCTTGAGCTAAGAATGGTCTTCAGATTTAGAAATGGTTGAAAGAAAAAACGTCTTGTGACAGGTGACAACGACATGAAATTCAGGGCGCCTGGGCGGCTCGGTCGGTTAAGCATCTGACTCTCGGGTTCGGCTCAGGTTGTGATCTCGAAGTTCATGAGTTCAAGCCCCCATGTCGGACTCTATGCTGGCTATGCAGAGCCTGCTTGGGCTCCTCCCTCTCCCTCTCTCTGCCCCTTCCCAATCATGTTCTTTCTCTCAGAATAAATATATAAAAGCTTTAAAGAATTTTAAAATGTACGTGAAATTCACATGTGCATCAATAACATGGGAACGCAGCCACACCCCTTCTCTTGTCTGTGGCTGCCTTTGTCCCGTGCTGACCGAGGAGAGGCAGACACCCTGTGTCCTGCGAAGCCTAAAATATCCAGGACCGTGGCCCTTCCACGGGAGATGTGCCCGTTCTGCCCTAACCCATAACGGCATGCAGTGTGCTGGCGAGCTTGCCTCAGGTTTTGAAAATGTTTTTTCCCCTTTAAGTCGCTCCACGCCCAGTGTGGGGCTTGAGCTCAGGATCCTGAGTTCAAGAACCACATGCTCTACTGACTGAGCCAGCCAGACGCCCCAGCTTGACTTGGTTTTGGGATTACTGTGCGTCATGTGTTCTTCTATGCTCTGCCCTGCCTTAAGTCATGTGATCATCAGCAGAACTGTGTGTGGGGGCGGGGGGCAGGGAGCCTTTTTATCCCCATTTTATCCCCATTTTACATGTGAATCAACTGAGGCTTTGGAACTGGCCGAGAACACCTAGGTTATGTCATGAGTGGTGGAACCACCATTCAGACCAGACACCCCAACCTGAGGCCCCCCAGCATCAGCCACTTAGCGGTTCGGGTCTTCCCGCCATGTCCCAACGGTCACAGGTCCAGTGGATTGTAGGTTCTCCCGGTGCTGCCTCGCCGATGAATGGAAGCATCAGAGGAATGTACCAGCAGCAGTTGGCAGGGGCTTTCTGTTCTCTGTTGGGCTTCTTTCCATCCTTAGAAGCCTCTTTCAAACGCTACCTCCTAATTCTGCCCAATCAGAAGGACTTCCTCCTCCTCGTTCCTTCCCCAAGCAGACATTGATTGCTCTTGTCAAGTTCCGTTTGCAGGGATCGTGCCCCTTGTTCAGCACACATCCTACCCTCCGCTGGGGTACAGACTGGGGGTACAGACACCAGGGTGCTCAAGTCCGTACTAAATTCTGGGGTGTACAGTATCTTCCAGATTTGTATGTGGAGTATGGGAAACACCGGCGTGACATGTAAGGATTAGGAATCTTGAAACTTTGCCTCTGGTATCCGGGAGGTTCTGCAGTTTGGTATCATGACCTCCCCCCTCTGCCCCCCGATGCCAAGTGGCCCTTGGTAGGGAGGCTGGACGAGGCATTTGAAAGATGAGCCACTTTCTGATATTGAAAGTGTTCTGTCCTCAAGAACCGTTGATTTTTTTTTTTTTAGTAACTGTGTGTGTGTTTACATATTTTTGAGGGACAGAGAACAAGCAGGGGAGGGTCAGAGAGAGAGGGAGACACAGAATCCGAAGCAGGCTCCATGCTCCGAGCCGTCAGCACAGAGCCCGACGCGCAAGATCATGATCTGAGCCCAAGT
>PJEM01021842.1:0-10461 GCA_004023845.1 Helogale parvula | reverse complement strand
GTACGGTCAATTAATTTTTGACAAAGCAGGAAAGAGTATCCAATGGAAAAAAGACTGCCTCTTTAGCAGGTGGTGCTGGGAAAACTGGACAGCAACATGTAGAAGAATGAAACTAGACCAGTCTCTTACACCATACACAAAAATAAAATCAAAATGGCTGAAGGACCTGAATGTGAGACAGGAAACCATCAAAACCCTCAAGGAGAAAGTAGGGAAAAACCTCCTAGACCTCCACCGCAGCAATCTCCTACATGACACATCCTCAAAGACAAGGGAAATTAAAGCAAAACTGAACCCTTGGGACTTCATCAAGATAAAATGCTTCTGCAAGGCAAAGGAAACAATCAGGAAAACTAATAGGCAACCAACAGAATGGGAAAAGATAGTTGCAAATGACATATCAGATAAAGGGCTAATATGGAAAATGTACAAGGAACTCACCAAACTTCACACTCACAAAACAAATAACCCAGTGAAGAAATGGGCAGAAGACATGAACAGACACTTCTCCAAAGAGGACATCCAGATGGCCTACAGACACATAAAACGATGCTCAACATCACTCATCATCAGGGAGACACAAATCAAAACCACACTGAGATACCACCTCACACCAGTCAGAGTGGCTAAAATGAACAAGTCAAGAGACTATAGATGCTGGTGAGGGTGTGGAGAGACGGGCACCCTCCTACACTGTTGGCGGGAATGTAAACTGGTGCAGCCACTCTGGAAAACAGTGTGGAGGTTCCTCAAAAAACTATCCATAGAACTCCCTTATGACCCAGCAATAGCATTGCTGGGGATTTACCCAACAGAGACAGAAATGCTGATGCATAGGAGCACATGTACCCCAATGTTCATAGCAGCAATGTCAACAATAGCCAAAACATGAAAGGAGCCTAAATGTCCATCATCTGACGAATGGATCAAGAAGATGTGGTATATATTCACAATGGAGGACTACATGGCAATGAGAGGGAATGACATATGGCCTTTTGTAGGAAAGTGGATGCACCTTGAGGGTGTCATGCTGAGCGAAGTAAGCCAGGCAGAGAAGGACAGAAACCATATGTTTGCTCTCATAGGTCTAGCAGGAAAACAAGAGAGACCTAATGGAGAACCAGGGGGAGCGGAGGAGGGAGAGAGAGTTGGGGAGAGAGAGGGATGCAAAACTTGAGAGACTATTGAATGCTGAAAACGAACTGAGAGTTGAAGGGGAAGGGGGAGGGGGGAAAAGAGGTGATGGTGATGGTTGAGGGCACTTAAGGAGAAGAGCACTGGGTGTTGTGTGGAAAACAATTTGACAATAAAATATTATGGAAAAAAATAAAATAAAATATTATGTTAGAATATAATCTCATTGCATTAGAACATTTACGTGCTAAGATTTTTGGAAATTTGGGGAATGGAATGTTTTATTCTCCTCAGTCTGGTCACAGCCCTGCCTAGAAGGCCTGACTGAATTTTATAAACACACTGTGCTGGTGAGGAGAGAATGAGCTCTCCCTACTCCTGTTTTGGTTCCTTTGGAATTTACCTTTTCTTGGCCTACTATGCATTCCCTTTAGGATAACTGTTTAAAGACAAAATCTGCCCAGACTAGGAGAAGGAGGATGAGAAAGATCGCAACCAAGTAGGGCTTTAGATCCTACTACAGTGATGGAGAAAAGGGGGGTGTGGTTGTCCTGCTCCTGGCACTGTGTCTATATAGCTGGACAGATACTGCAGGCTCCTTGTCGAACCCAGGAAATGAAGTCTCTAAACATTTATGACCTCAGTGGCTCCTCACAGAGCAGGCAGTAATAAGAAAGAATAAGGCAAACAGTTCACATCCAGTAAATCCCAGCCTTTTAATTATTTTGTCGATTAAAATTTGAACTCACATTTCCATCTTTTGCTCAAAGAAATTACATTACCCAATCTGGAGTTACTCTATAACTCTTGTCCTCTCTCAGCCATGAGTTGAACTGTTTATGAGTTTATACTGAGTAAACATTTGTAGAGGGCCTGTAAGGGTCAGGTATCTGGCTGACCAACATCACATGTTCTCTTAGTTCAGAGCCATCTTGAGCCAGACTTGCAGATCTGGGCCCCAATATCTGCAGGCCATGCCCCAGGCCTGGTCTGATGCTCCCTTCGGAAGGGAAAGAATTATTAAGAAGTTAGTTAGGTAACTGAGGCTGAGGGTGTTTAAATAACTCACACAGGGCCCGAGTGTCAGTCAGTTCTGTGGATCCCTATTTGCTGACTGTTTACAAAATAGGGAGCATGGATATCCCTGGAGTCTACAGAAAGCTCAGGGCCTACCTGGGCCAGGTTCCCACTTACACCCTTTCTTGTCCCTCTCCATCTCTGGCATATTCTCTCAGAATCTTTTTTTTTAAGTTTTTATTTAAATTATAGTTAGTTAACATACAGTATAATATTAGTTTCAGATGTATGATTTAGTGATTCACACTTAAATACATCATAACAAATGTCCTTTTTAATCTCCATCACATATTTAACCCATTCCCTGCACCCACCTCCCCTCTGGTAACCATCAGTTTCTTCTCTATAATTAAGAGTCTGTTTTATGGTTTGCCTCTCTTTTTTCCTCTATGATTATTTGTTTAGTTTAGTAAATTCTACATATGAATGAAATCATATATTTGCCTTTCTCTGACTGACTTATTTCACTTAGCATAATGCTCTCTAGCTCCATCCATGTCATTGCAAATGGCAAAATTTCAATCTTTTTTGTGGCCAAGTAATATTCCCGTGTGTGTGTGTGTGTGTGTGTGTGTGTGTGTGTGTGTGTGTGTGTACCACCTCTTCTTTATTATTTCATCAGTCGATAGTTGATGGAAATTTAGATTCTCTCCATAATTTGGCTGTAGTAGATAATGCTGCCATAAACATATGGGTGCATGTATCCCTTTAAATTAGTAATTCTGTATTCTTAAAATTTTTTAATGTTTATTTATTTTTGAGAGACAACGTGAGCAGAGGAGGGGAAGAGAGAGAGGGAGACACAAAATCCAAAGCAGCATCCAAGCTCCAAGCTGTCAGCACAGAACCCAACACAGTACTCTAACTCATGAATCCCGAGATCATGACCTAAGCCAAAGGTGGATGCTCATCTGACTGAGGCACTCAGGTGCCCCAGAATTTTTGTATTTTTTGGTAATTGCTGGATCGTCGAATAGTTCTAATTTTCACTTTTTGAGAAAACTCCATACTGTTTTTCAAGTGGCAGCACAAGTTTGCATTCCCACCAACATGCAAGAGGATCCCCCTTTCAGGGCGTCTGGGTGGCTCACTCGGTTGAGTGTCCAAGTCTTGATTTCAGTTCAGATCATGATCTCACGTTTGTGGGATAGAGCCCTGCATTGGGCTCTGTGCTGACATTGCAGAGCCTGCTTGGAATTCTCTCTCTCCCTTCCTCTCTGCTCCTCCTCTGCTTGTGCTTCCTCCACCACCCTCAAAATAAATAAACATTAAAAAAAAGAGCCTTCTCCATTCTCCACATCCTTGCTAACACCTGTTGGTTCTGGGGTTGTTAATTTTAGGCATTCTGCAGGTGTGAAGTGGTACCTCATTATAGTTTTGATTTGTATTTTCTTGATGATGGGTGATATTGAACATCTTTTCATGTGTCTCTTAGCCATCTATAAGTCTTCTTTGGAAAGTGTCTATTCTTGTGTTCTGCCCATTTTTAATAAGATTATTTATTTTTGGAGTATTGCATTTTACCAGTTCTTCATACATTTTGGATGCTATATTCTCTCAGATTCTTAATCATTTTTGTTGCACAAGTCGAGATCCAAGAAATTATACACTTGATAACCGCTACTAGTGTGGTAGAGCCCTTCCTTGAGGAATGTGGTAAAAACCTCAAGACAAGGAAGGGCAATCTGGATATGTGTGTGTATGTGACATTCTTCACAACTCTGTAACATAGACCACCCAATCAGGCTATATATCTGTATGTTACCATGTATGGGAGACAAAAACATAGAAATTGTATAAAAGGCTATAACCTGCAGCACTTGGGGCTCAGTTTTTTGGGCACAAGCCCATTGAGCCTGTGCTGGCAGGAATAACGTTGCTTCCTGGAAAGAAAAGCCTCAGTGTCATGACTGTGTAAACCTCAGTCCTGTTACACTAGGATGGCTATAATAATTAAAAAGGGTGTTGGGGTGGCTCAGTCAGTTGAGCATCCAACTCTTGGTTTTGCCTCAGGTCATGATCTCACGGTTTGTGGATGGAGCCCCATGTTGGTCTCTGTGCTGAGCATGAGGCCTGCTTGGGATTCTCTCTCTCCCTCTGGCCCTTTCCCTTGCTCTCTTTCTCTAAAATTAAACAAAAAAGTATTAGTGAGGTTGTGGAGAAAATGAACATCAATGTATATCATTGGTGGGAACATAAGATGGTGCAGCCACTGTGGAAAACAGTTTGGCAGTTCCTCAAAAAGTTAAACATAGAGGTACCATTCTACTTACCTAAGAAAACTAAGACCTAAGAAAATCAACAAATTTCTCAAAGAAACACATCTACCTGTATGTTCATAGCAGTACTATTCACAAAAGGTGGGACAATGGAAATTAATGGATGAATGTGACACAGGCTGGTTGGATCTGCAGACCCAAAGGGTTCCTGCACAGAACCAGCTAAGAGGGTCTTTGGCTTTCCGCATGATAGAAATCAAATTCAAGCCAAGAGGAAGTGAAAGTAGAGTTTATTAAGGATATAAAGAGTGTAGTTATAGACAGAGTGGCCTAAAGACTCAGAAAGGAGAAAAGAGTGAATCTCCTCTTTGCTTGGAGCCTGGGGTTTTTATTGAAAATAGTGGTCCAGGTGCTTGAGTCTTCTTAGTAATCCAGGAAAAAAGAGAGGTGTCCTCCATATGTCACTGATACCCTGGAACATGGGTTCTTGGTGAGTCGATGGTCTTGGAAAACATTCATAATAACCCTACCTAGTCACTCCTTAGACATTATCTGTTGTGCTGAAAGACTCCAAAGAAATCATTAACTTCATGATCTTTACAAGGAGGACATATATTATCTGTTCTACAAGGCCTATGTAAGGTAGGGTATAGGTCCCAGCAAGGATAGAAACAGGAAAAGGAGCCAAAAAGCAATTTTTCATAGGGTCCCATTAGTTTCCTGGTTTAAATAGACAAAAAAATTGTGGTGTGTTTGGTGAGAAATTGATGTGACTGGAGTCATTTGAAAATGGAGCTGGAGCAGGTGCTGCAGAGAAACTGCCTAACCCGCATAGTTTGAACGGGACCAAAACCTCTGGCTCAGGCAAAATGGCAGCTGCTTTGGGCAATTGCTTGAGAAGTCAGAGGCATCACAAGACTGACAGTTATGGACTTTCTGAAAATAAACCAGCAGTCTATCAATATATAACTCAGAGTGGCTTAGTTTGTTTAAAAAAAAAAAAACCCTAGAAATGTATTTGTCCCTTTGAACTCATGTAACTGACCCTTTCTCTTTTCTCACAAAAAAAATCCTTGCTTTCATCCTTAAGTGGGACTATGTTTGGGTTTCTACCTGAATCTGCTCTCCTTAAATTGCAGTTATTTGATCCCAAATAAGCACTGGTTTGCCACTCACTGTGGCTTGTTATTTTTAGGTTGACAGTATAGATCATAGCATTATTCAGCCATGAAAGGGGTGAAGTACTGATACGTGCCAGAGCAGGAAGGAGCCTCGGAAACATTGTCCTCAGTGAAACAAGTGCTCAAAAAAAAAAAAAAAAAAAAAGAAAAGTAAAGAAAAGCAGGACCCAAATGGAGTCACTCATGTTAAGCCCCACAAAGACTTAATACCAAATCCAATTGTAGTTTCTGCCTCTCCCAGGAGTGGAATTTTACACCAGTCAGTCTGGAATTTCCTGATCAGCACTGGGGAGGCCATCTGCCTGATGAAAATCCCTGCCTTCCTTAAGGAAGGTAATTTTGCCTAAAATAATACACTCTTTTAAAAAAATATTTGTGTGTGTGAGAGAGAGAATGAAAGAGTGCACAAGTGGGGAAGGGGCAGAGAGAGACACACACACACACACAGAATCTGAAGCAGGCTCTAGGCTCTGAGCTGTCCAGCACAGAGCCTGATGTGGGGCTCGAAGCCATTAACCATGAGATCATGACCTGAGCTGAAGTCGGAAGCTCAACTGACTGAGCCACCTAGGTTCCCCTAAAATAACACACTCTTAACCTCCTATCCCACCTCTTTCTATCTGAAAAATCCTTCCATTTCATATCACTCCTGGAAGCTCACTTCTATTTATTAAATAGGATGCTGCTGATTGAATTGTTGAATAAAGCCAATTAGATCTTTAAATTTAAAGCAATAGGCACCACATATTACATGACTCCATTTATATGAAACATCTAGTATGGGTAAATCCATAAAAACAGAATGTAGATCCACGGTTGCCAGGACTGAGGAAAGGAGAAAGTGGGGAGACCCTGCTTAATGGGCATGGGATTTTATTTTGGAGAAATAGAAATGTTTTCAGAACTAGACAGAGGTAATGGTTGCACAACATTGTGAATATACTTTAAAACATGAAATTCAGTGGAGTAAATTTGAAGATCTCATTGGCTTTATTAAGCAATTCATGAATCTTCCAGCAACATCCTGTCTAGCAAGTAGAGAGATGCTTTGAGTTGTACAACATGGAAGATTTTTATAAGCAGGAGAGTGGGACAAGAAAGTTATTAGCAGAAGAAAAGATTGTTTTAGGAAGGTCATCCAACCTAGGGGAAAAGGCAGGGTCTTATTAGGTGGAGTATCTCATCTTCCTCTGGGGATTCTGGAAGGGCCCATATTACCTCATTGGTGCTGACCAGAAGATTCCTGACTGACTGGTTAAGACATTTCTCAGAGAGGCTGAAATTGTAGTTAGATTAGGTATTAAGCCCTGGTTAGGTGACTTGGCCTAGCATAAGTGACTCCATCTTGGGCTTGTGGTTTTTCCCTTAAACAGTACTAAGTGACACTGAATTGTTCACTTTAAAATGGTAATTTTACGTTATATGACTTCTACCTCAACCAATATTTTGAAACTGAGAAATGACCCTAACAAGTGCAAGACGGATCACTATGGTGTCTGCCAAGCCCAGCGGTTTTTTCCAGAGGCCCTGCCCCCTGCTGACCAGAGTAGACCTTAGCCTTGGCCCCAGAAGCAATGGATTCCCTGGGGCTGTGGTGTGATTAGTTCTTTATTAGCAGCAATAAAAGTCAGCTCGATTTAGACACTGTACCTTGCAACCATGATAAGACAAACATACTCAGTAATGATAATGATGGTAAGCTAGCCCTTATAACAGCCTGAAATGCACTCTCTCCTCTTTTTCTGGCCAAATACTCCTCTGTCCCTGGCACAACCCATGCCACCTCTTCTGGGAACCCACTCCCTTCCTGCCCCCCCACTCCCATCCCTGCTCCACATCCCACTTTTCTCTGCCTTCCCCAAGCTCCTAAAGCCTTCCTTTGGAGGTGTCCTACTGCAGTGGGGTACCGCACCTAAGACCTTTGCATAAGTGCCCTTTGTAATAGTCTTATTCACACTTTGCCCCATGGTATGTCAGCACCAGGTACAGTGAAGACTGATTCATACTGATAGAGACAGGTCTCCATGACCCTGAGAATAACCATATGGCCAACCAAAATTGGCTTGAGCTCAAGAGTAGGGTGTACTTGGTAAGGAAGGGTGTCTGGAAAAAAATCAGTGGGCTTGGCAACTACTTATGTCTCCTTAGGAATCCCTTGGAACTGCAGGCAAAAATATTTGATGAATGTTTGTTCATTTTCTAGGGAGATATGTCATTACTTTCATCTGATTGTCAGAGAAGCCTGTGTTCTAACAAAAGATTAAGAACTCCAGTTTGTAAACCTGGATAATCTTGGCCAAATGATTGGCCCTCTTCTCTGGTCCTCTCCTTTCCCCTCTGCCCATTGCTAGTCAGTTTATGAAGTTTTACAAGGTAGAAAAATATTGAAGTTTTTCAGTGATTTTTGAACTGTTCACCCCGGGATCCTCAACCTGGGTTCTTGACAAAAACAAGTACTGATGTTTTTTTCCCATTTACAGCAAAAAGTTAATTGATGAGATTTTCTTCATTTAAAAACAGTATTTTTGAAAAAGCTATATGTGCATACAGTAAAACATAAAAGTTGTATAAGAGGAAACTGCTTTTGTACTATGACGAATGATATTTTCTGAAGGTGTTTTGGTAGATGCTTTTATCATGTTAAGAAAGTTCTTTATTAGTACTTTAAGACTTTTGTATGTTATAAATGGGAATTGAATTTTATCAAATACTTTTTCTAAAGCTATTTTGATGATAAGACTTTTCTTATTTAATTTGCTAATGTAATACCTGATATTCTATTTTTCTCTATTAACCACCCTTGAGATCTAGGGTCAAATCCAACTTGGTCACAGTGATTAAGTTTGCCTGCCAAGGGTCAGGCTAATCAGGAGGAACAACTGATAGATGACCCGTGAGCTGGACCCAGGCAATTGGAGGCTACTCACCCTCTCCTCTGTCCTTGGAATGTGTATTTTTCTGTCTTCTCCATTCCCAGAAATAGTCCCCAAAACACAGCCTTGACGTAGTGATTTGGTGCTGACACTATCTGGATGGTACACGTGACTGAACCAAGTTAAGGCCTCTGTATAAACTTTTAAAATGTGTCAGTCGAGAATGGAGATCTATTGTCTTGCAGCTGCCAAGACAAGCCTTGAAAGTAAATTCCCTTTGCTTATTAAAACTGCCGATCTGGAGTAGTATTCCATTACTTGGATCTCTCCCTGCCTTCCACATACAGGAACCAGTTTCAGATTACACCTGAATAGCTTGTGAACTCACAGCTCTCTTGAATGTTATCTGGGGTTCAATTTGAACAATATCTATGGAAACAAAGAAAACAGACAAGCTATTCCCTGTTGAAGAAGATAGTTACTTTAACTTTGCTGTACTATAATTATCTGTTTGTTTTCTCTGTCTTCAATCTGAATGATATCTGGGTCTGAGATCTACTTTTACTCCATGCACTTAGAGCAGAGTTTGGAAAGTACATGATGAGAGTATTAGTACAGGAAGGAGTAGATGACAGGCATGAGGTGTGTGGGGTGTTCTTCAGACACACATTGTCTTGCTTCACACATGCTGTACAACTCTGAGGACGCGAGTCTATTCAGGTGTTTCCTACTGAGGAAAGATGGGGCACGAAGTTCATGCCTCTATTAATTCACTTTGCAGACAAGACCATCTGCATGGGTTTGGTACTGGCTGCATTGTAGTCCCCAGCAATGACTATCCTGTCATGGTCAGGATAGATTCCAAACAGTTGGAGCAGGTCTTGAGGTGAATAAGGCAGACAGATGCTCATGATAGGCTCAGTTATGAAATCATCATAGCTGAGCATAGGTTTAGGAGGCAGATGAAAGTATATTAGTTCCCATAGTGGCCTGGTTTCCAAATAAAATAAAAAAAAGATTTTGTGTTTAGGTAAGAGCATTAATCTTTATCAGGCATCAAGAGCAATCCATTTTATCAAGCATCAAGATTTATCAGGAGCTTTTTATCTTGATGAGGTCCCAGTAGTTCATTTTTGTTCTTGATTCCTTTGCCCTGGGGGATGTGTCGAGGAAGAAATTGCTGCGATTGAGGTCAAGGAGGCTATTTCCTGTTTTTTCCTCAAGGGTTTTTATGGTTTCCTGTATCACATTCAGATCCTTTATCCATTTTGAGTTTATTTTTGTGAATAGTGTCAGAAAGTGGTCAATTTTATTTTTCTACATGTTGCTGTCCAGCTCTCCCAATATCACCTGTTGAAGAGGCTGTCTTTTTTCCATTGGAAAGGAAACAGTAAAAAAAACGAACAGGCAATGTACAGAATGGGAAAAGATAGTGGCAAATGGCGTACCAGATAAAGGGCTAGTATCCAAAATATACAAGGAGTCACTAAACTCCATACATGAAAAACAAATGATCCAATGAAGAAATGGCAGAAGACCTGAATAGACACTTCTCTAAAGAGGACATCCAGATGGCCAACAGGCACATGAAACGATGCTCAGCGTCACTCATCATCAGGGAAATTCAAATCAAAACCTCACTGAGATACCACCTCACACTGGTCAGAGTCGCTAAAATGAACAAATCCAGAGACTATAGATGCTGGCGAGGATGTGGAGAAACAGGCACCCTCCTACACTGTTGGTGGGAATGTAAACTGGTGCAGCCGCTCTGGAAAACAGTGTGGAGGTTCCTCAAAAACCTATCAGTAGAACTCCCCTATGACCCAGCAATAGCACTGCTAGGGATTTACCCAGGGGATACAGAAATGCTGACGCATAGGAGCACATGTACCCCAATGTTCATAGCGGCACTTTCTTTCTTTTTTTTTTTAATAATAGTTTATTGTCAAATTAGTTTCCATATAACACCCAGTG